>LQRL01080338.1:24495-36055 GCA_001703475.1 Hydroides elegans | reverse complement strand
GCTGCAATAACACTCCAATTTGCAAGAATCTACCTCTTTCCTAAATATGCCCCATGTTGGGAATGGGAGCAGATTTCGGGGCTGAAAACGACTAAGTCCAAAGTCCAGTAAAGTGAATGGGGGACTTAGCCGTTTTCAGTCTCGAAATCGGGTCTAATTCCAAACATTGTGCATATTTAGAAAGAAGATTCTTGCAAATTGGAGTGTTATTGCAGCAAGACAAGTTATATAAAGTTCAGTGATAATTATAACGAAAGGACATTCCATTTTTTTACAATCGCAAAAAATCGCTGGTATTCGTTTTCGAACGCACAATAGGAGCAAAAGTGGTATTTTCGAGAAGGGCCGTAGTGTTTTGAAAAAGGAGTCCAAGTTTCCTTTTTTCAAGAAGGGCCGAAGTGTCCAAAGAATACCGAAGTGTATGGACCGAAATCATATGAACGAAGTGTTCTTTCCTTTTACAAACCATTTAATCGCAATTTTCAAATTGTTAGCAAAGTTTTCAGTCACTGGTTTTAGTTAATCAATAACGGCAAAGTGGTGGTACATTTCTAAGACTTCGTCTTAAGGACTGTGTCCACAGCTTGCAAAAATAAACAGTTTTTGAGCTCTTCAGTGAAGAGTACGGTAAATTGAATAGTTTATGGTTGCATGTCAATTTGTTAGAGATTGTAGATATTTTGAAAAATAAAAATTGCACAAATGGTTGATTACTGAAGACGTTTCAAGAAGCATGATATTATCGTATGGTATAAAAAGATTTTTTTCTTCTAAAACGTGTTAGAATATCGTAATTATGGGGATACAAACTGTGATAATTCAACTGTTTTAGAATGTGCCAAGATTTTAATACAGCGAGCTTACTGTAAAATCTTAAGTACTGCTCGCCCGATATTGAACAAACTTGATTTACTAATGGATGCAATTTTACACACCATTCTATTGATGACATAAAAACGATTGATGTAGCGCCATTCCCGACCTTTGCACAAAAACCGTCTTTGCGGTTTCGCGAAAAAATAGGAAGATTCTTTGTGGTTCCATGCATATCACACCTCGGGATGGGACGTGGCATGGAGCTTAATTTATGACCAATACATGAAAGATAGACAGAACCCTGTTATATTAGCGTATGATCAATTAACCCAGCTCACAAATACCGTTCCTTCTCAAAACTCCTTGGTAAATTTTAATTAAAATATTATTTTTCGCCGGGCCTTAGAAAATGGCTACACCTGCCATGAACCATGTTATCTTGTAAACACCTTATCACATAGACCTATATCGCATTTAATTTAAAATCCTACGCATAATTTTAAGCTTAACGTTTAGAAGTATTACAATGTTATTTAATTATACTATTTGTAATAATGTGTTTTATTTTTCAGGACACGTCTCAAATCAACTGCAAAGAAACGTGTTATAAACCAATTCATATATTGAAGAAGATATGGATAAATTCAATGAAGATTTTTACAGAATCAACCGGATAGTTTTCCCCGACATTGAATAGGGCTTTCTAAAAATGGTTATGAAATGTGTTAAAAAACACCATATACAATTAAGTTTATAAAGAGCCATATATGATTTACAAAAAAAGGAGTGGATCCCAAAAATCTAGATGTAAACATCTTGATTTATACGGATAAAATAAATGTTAGAGAAAGAAATATTAAGAATTAGAAGAATAAAAAACTAAAAACAATGGCGAGAGCATCAGGATAAAAAACATATGTACCGGGGTAGCTATTGTATAACCAACTGAATCAAAAGACAAAACGGTGACCATGAATAATACCTCTGACACCAGTGCTATTTTATACAGGTAAGTTCAGTGTTATCATTTTAAAGATAACCACCGGGAACTGATGTACTAAAGCCCATCCGAAATTTAACTCATGTGCTAATTTTTGGAACGTACGGCCGAATAGAAGCCCATAGGCCTGTATGTCCTTTTATTGAGGTTTCGTAATGAAAGCCGTTTAAAGTTAGAAATTAAAGAAAGAAGCACGAAATATGCTAGATCGATCGGTTAATCATCTCATTTGTGGGGTGAGATCCCTGATCGCAGCCACAAAGCGGGAAGACGTAGACGGAAGTAGCCAGTGTACTTTTTATTGCTTGTCCTGTGAGTATGCCAAGCATTGTATTTTATTTGATGAACATTTTTGTTTAAATAGTGCATAATTAAATCAAAATACAAGCCCATACATCCGTTTACCATGGCTTCCCGTTCAAGTTCTACTGGAATATTTGAATAGTTTCGCCGAGAACAAACCATTTTTGAAAGGGAGTGGTGATGTATGGAATTTACTTCCCCCGTCAAGTTTAAGGAAATGAACAAGTGCATTGAATACATCATATTAGCACATTGTGAATTACCACTTACTGTCGTGCTGGTGGGCATTTTTGTGTTGATAAGTTGATGATATTCTTTCAGTAAAATATGTTTTTAAAAATATGCTCAATTAGCTTTTATTTACCAAACAAAGCAAGAAAAGTTTGTTATGCGTCCGTAAAAAAAACATCACACAATATACATATAAATATATGTATTTGTTTCTCTTCGATACAACTTGTATGAAATAATATTGCTTTATATTTTCTATTCAAGTTAAATACAAATAGATTATCTTGATGAATTATATATTAATTTTGAAATATTTTGTTATATGGAATTCTATATAAATGCACATAAGTGCTCTTTTTTTTTATAAAATGTTTAAGTGAGTCAAATCCACAGTGATTCCTAAATCAACCATGCAGTCTAAACTTGCACAATTTTACACACCATTTTACTCAATCTATTATATACATGTAGCAAAAAGTAGACTCACACTTCATTACATCTCGTTTCGAAGTGTTCTCATTCGCTAATTGCGCGAATACGATATATTATTTAGGGTTCCATGTATTAACCTACCTGTCATGGAGTGGGTATATGGGGCTAATAGAGACATGAGTAACATATTAAGTCTGTAAGACATTTGAACCTGGTTAGCCCGATAGAGAAAGTGATAAATGACATTCCAAGGAATATTCAGAAGACTACCCATAGAAAAAAATGTTTTGTGTGTTAATATTTTTAATCTTCAAACCTAAAATAAGTTTTCCAATATTTAAGTGTTTTCAGTAAATATTGTCTAATTTGTCCATTTTACTGCAACAATAGAGATGCAAAGCAACAACAGTTTAAACACCTTTCGTATCTCCCACGGTCTATTAATAAAAGCATTGATTTCGTCGCTTTCATTCTGAGACCAATAATCGTCGATCGAAAGGCGCGTTCCCACTGACACGAGTACGAGAACGAATACGAATGCGAGACAAAATTTGGACGTTGTTTGCAATGTTTAACAAGTATGTGTGTTGTAATTTAAAAATCACATACATTTTATAGAAGGACACCCCATGAGGTGTTCCTGAAAAAAGGTGGTTCTTTTGAAAATTGATCTAACTACACAGTTTCGAAAAATGCGATCTATATATAACTACAAGAATAAATGGAACAGTTTTTTCAATATTTTTTTACCAATCCAATCTAAAATGTTTTTAATCAAAATCATATCGCTAGGCGTTCTAAATAGAAATGATAGCAAAAATGTATATTACATTACACTATTTCAACAACTTTTCACAAAAGGTGTTCCTCGCCGGATTCTTGCTGCCTAGATGAGCGCAATGAGACCAGCTAGCTACAACAATAGGAACACCTTTTTGCAAAAAATGCTCTTCTAGATTTGATTAATTATTGTATATTTCAATTTATCAATTGGTTTAATGCCCAAATTAACACTTTCTAAAAATTAACTCGTGGGGTGTCCTTCTTTTATACGGCTTTCAACCAATAACTTTAACTAACACATCGTCAAACATTGCAAACAACGTCCAAATATCTTGTCGCATTCGTATTCGTTCTCGTTCTCGTACTCGTAAGGCGCGCGCCCACTGACACGAGTACGAAAACGAGAACGAGAACGAATACGAATGCGAGACGAAATTTGGACGTTGTTTGCAATGCTTGACAAGTAGGTGTGTTGTTATTTTAAAAACACATACCTTTTATAGAAGAGCACCCTACGAGGTGTTCCTGAAAAAGGTGGTTCTACACAGTTTCGAAAAATGCGATCTAGCTACAAGAATAAATAGAACTGTTTTTTTTTTCAATAACTTTCTTTTTTTACCAATCCAATCTAAAATGTTAATTTCTTTTTGATCAAAATCATATAGCTAGGCGTTCTAAATAGAAATGATAGCAAAAATGTGTATTACATAACACTATTTCAAATACTTTTCACAAAAGGTGTTCCTCGCTCGCTGCCTAGATGAGCGCAATGAGACCAGCTAGCTACAACAATAGAAATACCTTTGCGAAAATTGCTCTTCTAGAATAGATTAATTATTGTATATTTCAATGTATCAATTGGTTTAATATTCAGATAAACACTTTCTAAAAATTAAGTCGTGGGTGCCCTTCTTTTATACGGCTTTCAACCAATAACTTTAATTAACATACTAGTCAAACATTGCAAATAACCTCCAAAATTTGTCTCGCATTCGTATTCGTTCTCGTTCTCGTACTCGTCCTCGTGTCAGTGGGCGCGCGCCTTTACTCGTGTCAGTGGGCGCGCGCCTTTAGAATAACAGCCAGAATTACAATGAGAATAAGGATAAATGGACAGGTGAAATGTTAACAAATAATATCATTTCTCACGTTTTGTTATTGCCCTTTGTTACTCTCAATAGCATAATTTATTTTCTATGATTGCTGCAAGTTCTCTTAATTTTGGCTTTTTTCGGCAACGTCATTTGAATGTGGCTGATGTAGGAGAAAAAGTTTACTATTGTACGATATAGAGCACAATATAACTTTTTTAAATAGCGATTGTACCATGTTCTTGTCAACGTGGACGATCGATCGAGATTTACATAGTTTGAATAGCATCAGCAATTTATGGGAAGCGGAAAAGTTTAAGTTACTTAAATATTCTTAAAGTTACAAAACAATGGGTGAGCAATAATGGTATGAGTTACGGAACATTAAAATGTATGGCACAAGTACGAGGTCAGTCCATTAAATAGAAATATTAGACAGTTCCGAGGCCGAGGTTAATCTTAAGTTTTAATTGATAGGACTGACCGAGTTTTTGTATCTGACCTAGTCTATGTACAGTCCATGGTAAAGACAATAGATATTTAATACAAAACAGCAGCAGCTTTAGACTAACAACATAATAATTTGAGCAGGTCTTTAAAAAATAAACATCAAATTGGCAGAACAGTCCCCATAGTCGAGTTTCAAACGTTTCAAGCGACCGAAACTACTTGGATGTTAGACCACGTACTCCGTCGCACGTTTCAATGAGCGCTTTTAGAACCTTTATGACCAGCTCATTAAAGCCGCATAATTGTAACTGTCCTCCGCATGATGATAATCACTTTGTCTCCATATCTCTTGGAAGAAATATAGCCTATTCGAGGGGTTCTCATCAGTACTCGAGACACGTTCCCCTTGAATGCCACAATGACGTAAGGGCGAAACGACTTTATTATTGAGTCCTTCTCCCCCTGAAGAAGATGCCATTGTGATGATGTTTTCAAAACGAGGCTATTGCCGTGAAACAGGTTGCGTCGATCGCTCAATGTCATTGTAAAGTGCGAGTAAATAGACGGAGCTATGGTGAGAAAAAGTAATGTGCCGAGGAGGCGTCTTCGTGTTTATTGTTATGGATCCATGCAAAATGAGTTATAATACCCGGTACTTATATTTAAGGATTCATGTATATGTTCAAATCTATTTTGCATAACGATCGATAGACTTAGGAGTCTTAGGAGTTTTAAAGAATTATTTTTCAAATGCTCTTTGACTTTGTTTTTCGATATTTTCACTCTTATTCTAGTTTGTTACATAGACAGGTACACTGATAAATAACAATTTATAAACATATACTTTCATGAATCCATTTATGCTTGCACGAATGTCTTTAAATCTATCCTTGGGTCGTGCGTCTATTATGTCAAGTGTTTCAAAACGAACCCTTTGTCACACCTCCGCAGGGTCCCGACGGAGTCAATACAGGGGGACGTGATGGGATAGCTAAACCAGTGGAAAAGAAAGCTAAAAAGCTATAAACATTTCATTTTTTCAAAAAAGGCGCCTGGAACAACATAGAAAATAAGGTTAATTATATGAGACGCATGTGCGTACATGTAGACAACATATTGCAAAGCAAAGCTGGAAACGAATTTATATACAGTCGCGCGCGTCTCTAACCAAACAATGAAAACGCTAAACGCTAAACGATAACCGTAAAAACGCTAAACGTTAAACGCTAAACAATAAACACTAAGCAAAAGTCAATCAAATGTGCGAGTGGTGTATAATGTTCATAATCATGCGTGTTTAATTTAATCACTAGAATGCCCTGGCAACCGGGGAACCAACCAACATTTTAAAACACAAGTGTTTAAATGAGTTTTATTTCATATAAAGCCTCATTCGTGCAAAGCCAAAACATATAAGAACATTTACCACCCTTATCAAGTGACAATAAACGCTAAACGCAAAACGATAAATTCTGATATTGTAAACCCTTAAACGTTTGACGTTAAACGATAAACGCTTGAGAGATTGAAGGGTTAGAACTGCGCACCACTGTATAAAATAACCGCTATGATTTCTCCTGACACAAATGTTTTTCATTTATTAGCTATTAAACTTAAGACAAAATCACTCTAAAATCAATTTGTCGACCTTGTTATAGTTATTCGAATTAAAATGATTTAAGTGTAAATATTTGTCATGAACGAACAATGTTTGAATATTAAGATAAATAATAACATTAAATTTCCCTGAAGCTGCAAACGTAAATGTTCAATCAGAGTCTATATGATAAATAGATTTTGACATCGATATACATGTACAAGAATATTATTTTTTGGGAACACAGAAGTACGGTTCGACATCAATAAAATTAGGGACAATGTTATATATAGGTAACATGTTCCGGTAAGGATTAACGAAGTTTTCTTGATTTTGCAAATACATATTATTTGATGTTATTTAATTACATGACAGGGGTGGATACATTATTGAGGCGCGCACGGCGTAGTTCGCGCCCCTTCATAGGCCTGCATTTCTTATATTCCTCAATCCAATCTTGATTTCCCGTAACATACATCATTATTGCCTCCCCTCACTTGTTTCTGGAACCGCGCCGGTATGAATGAATATTCATATGATTGTAATTCAATTATATATGGAATGTGTTTTACAGAATCACACAATACTCACAAAAATGTATGCTCACTGATATTGAATCTAATATAGTTATAAAAAGATCAATTGAAAAAAATAATTGTAGGTGGTTTGTAGGTGGTTTCCCTGACCTTCGTTGATTATTTACCACCTTACCTAAACAACATCTGGCTTTAATATTAATTAGAAGGCTTCAATGCTTGGTGCGAATTTTCAATACACATGCGTATTTGTATCGAGACAACATTTTCTAAATTAAACAGAAGCGTTCGATAAAATTTTTAGTATGAAACTATTTTCTATAAATATATGATTGGTACATTGTAAAACATTTAAACATATAAATCCTTTAAAAAGGTGGCAAGCGTTTTCCGCCCTGAAATCATTGAAAGCTTCCCAATGACTTTTTGCTCGTACTTTTCGTATAAAGTCCTTCAGTGGCGCCTTAACAATAAGAAAATGGAAGACATCGGTTTTCTTTTTCCAGCTTCGAAATCCCAAATGCCACGGTTTTCTTTACTCGTTTCTCTCGCCATTTATCGTTTTAAAGCAATTCTCCCGCGGGACGTGCCCAGCTATTTCGAGACATAGCACTTGAGGAAAACGAGTCAAAGACCCAATGCAATCGAGTAACAAACCGCATTCCCAAAATCAAATCCCAAGGATCTGATGGATTTCTCGACGAAGACGACGCCTAAAGTGAAGAATCGCAGGCAATGCGTTAAAGGTGACATTTTAAGAGGGATAAATTGATTCATCACGCGTTCTCCGTGATGGGCTTGCATTTGAATCAAGGTCACTTGCAGGAAGACATTAAACACCCTCGGCTATCGCGAAAGAGCCGTTCCTTTATTTCAGAAATTGGCCTCAAAACCTTAACGCAACGCCAATGTCAATGTCAATGTCAAGAAAAGGAATAATCGGGAGATCGGTTACAGTGAACTTTTCCTAAGCTGAAGCAAACTGGTAGATTCTAAAGCAAATTACATATGCATCAGATATCGAAGCATTCTTTATCATATTATTGCAGGAATGGTATATAAATTTGAAGTTGAACCGAGGTTATTTTTCAATTGTTCGATAAACTCGCATATTATTTGCCCATTCGTTATTGAATCCTTGTGAAGACGACATAGAGAGACATTAAGCGAAAGCTGCCTATCCGATAAATCTACATATCGACAAGAGAAATTCCAAAGTGGTTTTCGATGTTCTGTTGAGCTGAGATGCATTGCCAGTCCCTTGGTAGCTGAAGTTTTATTTCTTTGCACATAAACATTCTCGGTTAAATGCAAAACTTCAGTGAGAATCTATCCGTAAGAGGGGTCTCTGAAATTACCTGCATATATTCATATAAAAGCAAATAAACACTGACGAACAAAGGACCGCGGCTTATCTTATTCATGAGTGTCATCCTTATTAATGATGATACACCCACCTTGCATTCACAAAGCTGTCAACATTTGTCGCATCCATTAAAACCAGCACTCCATTCTCCGCTCCATTCGCATTATGGTACGCAAAAGGCACTGACCTAACCCATTGATAACGAGCTACGAGGCGGTGGTGGCACCTTCTGTGTAAATATCACTCAAATCAGCGCCAAATTAGCGCCGTAATAATCGTGAGTAAATGAGATTATGGAGCCACGTCTCTGCATAAATGGGCGTGTCGGGAATACATGGCGGTGCTGCACCTGAGTTTTGGTCGCATGGGGACATGGCGCTGAATCAGGATTCTACATCACTTACAAATCGCTGAAGGAAATTATATTGACAGGATGATGTTATATGTTTTCTTTTTTTTCTACGGTCGGTTTACTCGCAGCATTTGGCAGTGTTTTGTCAGATTTGATCAATAGAGTTGGTTCCTTACAAATAAAAATGTAAATATGAATATAAATAATATAAGTGGATGTTAAAGGTCTTTGCCGCTCACCAGTTAAAATATAATTCTCATCCACAAAGATGCTATGTCCTAAGCAATTAAATTACTAAAAAAAATGCAATATGAAAATCAAAAAGAGGCTGGAATGCAATATTCCCTCTATTTCATCCAAAACGTAAAGAGACGAGCGGCATGTCTTACATCGGCGGGTGTCTTATTTCATTCGGCAGTAACGCAATTTGGCGGAAAATGTTTTGCTTATTATTCTGTGGCTCGGTTACTAATAAGCTACAATTTTTCTGTGGATCTAAATTGTAAAGGGAAATGTTTCCAGAAACATGGAAATATTTCTCATCTCGATTGGTAGGTATTTGTTTAATGCATATTGATTTTCATAAAATAAATGTTTACTTTTACGTCATTCATATCATTCAGCAAACATGTTTTGCTTTCGTTGCAGAATCCACATCATATCGGCTATATTCTACAATCAAATCTAGCAAATAGCAATTTCATTTACGAGTTACAGTTATAGCTGCTTTTGCTCAAACAGACTGATGTATGCTGAGTCGCCAACTAAAAGTAGACATAACTTCAGTTATTATTAGACAATTGGTTCAATGAATTCTTGGGTAAACAAGCAAAATTTGTCGGAGGACACGACTTTGAATAATAAGAACTATTGATAAAGGAAATAAAGAAAATGCCAAAGAGATGTTGATGGTAATCTGATGAAAAAACAGTATTTTGAAATTCTTCACACAAAGATTCTATGATATACATGTATTAGATTGAGCAGTAGAGAGAAATTGCAATGAATGTCCATTTGATTTGAAACATGGCGTTAACCCATGATGAAATTTATCTCTTCCTTTTTCGGTTTTGTTTACAATACCCTAAATTTTGCTGCAAAGAGACACGGCAATGCGATTTCAAATGTTTAAATTATTCAGTGTTTCGCATTATCAAGAACGCAGAGGTTATTGTTATCGCATTGAACCTAAAAAAATGACTTTTAACAAATAAGTTTGGCATACACTCGATATTAAAACCAATAGACAGAAGAAAGTAAACAATGCATTAATTTTGCGTTTGATAAAACATTCGGATCGAACGGCCCAGTTCTTCCGGAAGATGTTGACTCTACAATAACTCTTTATTTTGCAGACTCAATTTGTCACCGAAAATTGGCGATGCGACTTCATGAGATTAAGTCTCTTTTCGTCGCGAGACAAGTGTAATAACCAGGCCTTACGTGAAAGGATTGCAAATTTCATTGATTTAGATCATATTTGCGAATAGCTCTTAACTGATTTGTACTCTGTTGCAATAGCAATGCAGCTTCCCCATACAAAAGTATAGAAACACAATTATATTAATTTTGTAAAGTAAATACTTTGTTTTAAGAAGCATTATCCGGTGACGAAGTACATTCGCAACGTAGGCAGTAGCACATTTTATTTCATTATTTAAAAAGCAAAGCATTTTCAACGTGGTTTTTTTTGCTTGACACAACTTATTCTTTTATTGTTATTTGCTAAAACTCTAGAAAAAAGAACATATTGAATAGAGTTCTAGATATATGAAAAGGAATGTAAAAAAAAACATACTAAATAGAAATAAAACAAAATTTGTTATAGACAATGAAGTTTTCCTGAATAGCGACAATAAACACCTTGTTGCAATTGATAATTGCTTATACCGCACATCTGCAGATGTGTCTTTATATTCCATTATACATGTATGTCTCGCAGAGCTTAACTGGCAATTTTCATGTTTATACAATTTGAATCTTTTTGATATTTATTTGTTTTTGATACACTCTTGTGATGCTGTCAGTGGATTTCGCGCCTGTGTCTGATGAATTTGAATTGGATGAAATAATTCCCACTCGGCAAACAACATCCTCAGGACGTCCTAATCACGTAGTTTTACGTCCCGACGTCCGCGACGCAATAAGGACGTCGCTAAGATGTTGAAAACGAGACGTCCAAGCTATGTCATAAAATGACGTCAATGGGACGAATTTTTCGTGACGTGACACATTTACACGTCCAGAGTACGTCACTAATCAGACGTTGCAAGGACGTGCTATTAATGGCGTTCTAATGACGCTGCAAATTTGACGTCCCCTTGACGTACCAATATGACGTGGAAAGGACGATATATTTTGGTCGGGACGTAATCTGACGTTCTTAGGACTTCATTAAAAGACGAACCTTACGGAAAGCGCTTATTGTTTAAGAGCATTGCGAATACCCTCCGAAAATTGAAAATTTAGATTTTTTACCACTTATAGTAGGAAATGTTTTTATTTCAAAATAGAATATGATAGTTCAGTTGAATATCTATCATATTCCTAAAAAAAACAAATATATGATATCTATGTATAAAATGGTTTTAATATTTAGATAA
>LQRL01080338.1:6274-18272 GCA_001703475.1 Hydroides elegans | reverse complement strand
CGTGAGTTCAAAAGCAAAATGATTGCATTTGTCAGGCGTTAATTACGAATAATGCTTTTCCCGACAGCGTAGGGTCGAGGAGGGCCACTTCAAATATACGGCGCTGTCTAATGCACCTTTGACGTCCGCGGGATTTTTTGTGACTTCAAATTGACTAAGAGGCATTAAGCTTTAGTAATAGGCATGAAATAAATCGAACATGCCAGGAACTTTCAAGTTTTTAAAGTTCAAGTAATTCTGGAAAGTGGGTTCTTCTTTAGCATGTGTGTCCCGGATGTTGAATAAAAAGTTGAGCACACGTTCACGTTAATCCCGATACCAAACACGAGGCAAACTAGCTTCATTAGTTGCATGACATCGTGTAATATTCTAAATTCGGCGAAACTAGTAATGAATTATAATAAATTATGAAAGAATACGCGCAAAGCGTCTTAACATGACTAACTTGATTCTCCATCCCGTTCAAAAGTCAAACAGCCACTATTCCGTTCAATTACAGTTATGGAACGGTACATCTGCACAATAAAACCTGTTTACTTCTTGTCCCCTTTCCTAGATTATGTTCAAGCAGCACTGGAGACCCAGATTTCCAGCTTATGCTGATGGGGAGCTATTAATATTTGATGAGGTTTAATTTGCAAATACGATTGTTTACTCGTCTCAAATAAAATAACGTTGGGTTTTCAAATGATAGGACGAACTTAGAATTTCACGCCATTAGAGTGAATTGCTAAAAGCGAGGCGCCAAAAGTGTTTTCTTACATACCCATAAAAACGCGAATCAAAGTCTATGAAAACTAAATTAGATATATAAATAAATTTGTATGTTATGTTGTATTTGATAAATAGAGTATGTTCCGTTTATAACCTGAGTAAATTGATAGGAATCTCAAAAGAAATATACAAGGTATCTCAATGTTCCGGACACAACGCCTTGGGCATGACGTAACCATCACCTCTTACGATAACATATAAAGTTTAAAACAAAAGAATATTTTTATAGATATACCATTGGATAAACCTGTGTCTAACGGTGCCAGATCTAATTGTATCGAGATTATAAACAAAGGCAGCCCAACCATACAAGGACTCAAATTTCCGCCGTCCCCTCCCGATACCTCTTTTCAAGTTGAACGAGATTACATGTCTCTTTACGGGCTTCTTGAAAAACAAATGAGAAAGCAGGGATTCCAAGGCAACTCAATTAACGCCGAAAAATTACTCTTTCGCGCATCAAAAAGCGAAGCAGATGCTAAACATTAATGATGTCTCAAGGTGGACACTTTTTGCGTGGTCGATTTTGTTTATCAGGATCTTTTGTTTAAAAAAAAAAAACAGAAAAAAAAATCGGTTTATGCACTGGGAAAAGCATCATATTGACTTGAATCGTAAATGATATATCACACTTTACTCTATAAATTATGTTATGTTCCATGCACTCGATCGTATCCTTCGACATCGCCACTTCATGACTGTGTCTTTTGAATTGCTTGGAACCCGTGACTACAATGTAGAACCGACCGGAACACATGTACCGAAACCAATTTCATGCGCTATCCATTGCGCCATGGAGACACGCCTTTAAACTCACGTTGAAATTGAAATCAGATTAGGGATTCGAAATGATTTGACCTAGCTACATGCGTATCAAGCTAGACGTCGAATTTTTGGCATTGTACGTGGGCGTGTTTAAGTCACGTGTTCTATGGAACATCACGTTTTAAATTCATATATATACATGTTTTTGTATATATTGTCCTTGTATTGCATCTAGTTTTGCATCGATATTGTTTATTGCTGATGTTTTTGCTTGGTAAAAAAAAACCACTCTCTTTAATGTTATTATGTAAAGTTTGTAAGATAGTCCTCTTTACTGACCAACATCTTTGTATTTTGAAAAGATGTACTTGTATGTAATGAAATACTATTCATTCGAATGGAAGCTTATGTTTCTCCTTTTTCATTTTCATGACAAAAGGCCATATCACTCATATGTGTTTTTGTTTTCCGAACTGAATGTAAACAAGTTTTAATTGACATGAAAGAAAATAATATACATGTAATGTCCATTCAAGTCAAAAACTAATACTTTTCATGAGCAGGGGAATAACATTTTTTTTTACAATCCAGGAACGGATGTAGCCATGGTCCCCGGAGGTACCTGCAGTCACGTGATATATACAAAAACATCGAAAGCTACTTATTATAAAATGCTAAAATGCACGTTTTTCCTCATGATATATAAAAAGTACATGTAGCATCCATTTATGTTTTTAGCCAACACCATGCAATTTTGTATGCAAGCGAAGTGAGAAAGTGTTAATTAAACTGGGATCAAAATCGTTTTATTTCCCAAGCGTAATGAAACGGGGATTCGATTCCAGGAACCATAACAATTTGTTGTCACGTGTCTTATTAGACCGTGCTCCGAATTAAGTGTGTTTCATCGGGGATGAATATACTCCGAGTAGTCAGTTTGTCTTTTTAAGTAGAAATTAGGCAATGCATTGCTGGTAACGATATAAAAAAAGTATGGTCCGTTTTATTTCATGTCACAAATAAGGTGTTTATCTAGAATGTACATGCATCTTCATTCGCTGTTCATTAAAGAGCAAGAGTTTTATTAAGGGTACACCAAAGACGGCATAAATATAACAGTTCCCTAGAAATGAAATGTCAACTTAATAATGCTGATGTATGAAATCACTCATGTTCCTATGCATTTGGTTGCGATATGGAAACCTTTAGGAACCGTGGTGAATGGCAATCTGATCAAATCACAAACATATTTGAAATTACAAATTTTTACTTTAGAATTACTGTCTATATGGATTTTTTACAACATTCTCAATTCCCATTTTTCTTGACAATGAACCACGCTGCCCTTTATAGAGTTATTTGTCTCTATCACTGAGACAGAACCAGGTCCACTTTCACAACACGTCACAAATAAACCCTTCTTGGACCCGAGGGGCATTTGCAATGTCTTGGTCCAAGGTAAGGCGCAATCTCCAATAAATGTATTATCCCCCGTGAGTGATTAGGTGGACTTGCCGCTCGCAACTTATCAGCCAAGGCGCTAATCTAATAATGTCGTATTTTTATTATTCATTTCTATATTTTTTCGATCTTATCATCAAATACTTAAATATGATTTAATTGTGTTTCGGGACACGCACTTTCTAAATAAAAACAAAATAACGAACATGTGGAAGGTAATTGAAATAGCCAAAACTTATTTTTACGGTTGTAACAGAATTTGAAACAATAATGCATTTTTCGTTTTAATTTAAAGCTATTTCATAATAAATCAGCAAGATTGATCATTTGTGAGTTTGGTACAACTATATATGTACGTCAAATCAGGTTATTTAACGCTTTTATATAAGTGTTTACATAATTCTTGTTCCTGTTTATTGGAAAGGTATTTACGCCAATTAAGCATGTTTAATATAGACCAGTTTAACTAGCGATTGTGATAACTAGACACTGCTCTTTCATTCGATGTTTAAGTCTCAACAATGTGTATCGTTTTGACAGCGCACTGAGTCGTGATATGAGTCCAAATCGATATGATTTGTTATAATTTCAAAGAAGAGCTCCATTTACTATTTGAACAAACCGAGCAATACCCATACTTGGCCCTCATTCATTTTCCATTTCCTGACCAGACCCTGAGCTGTCATGCGATTACAAGGAGCTGGACAATCCCAACAAAACAGACTGAATGCTTATCGACCAAATGCAGAAACACATCACTCACGAGAAACGATATCATTCTCCGACATCTTCTGCCAATATCCACTTCTGATTAAACGCGTTGCATATCAAAGGTCAGGGCAGAACCACCGTTTACTTCTGCGGGGACCAGTCATTCATTATATGTCATGCAGCTTGTGGTTGCTTGCGTGGTCCAAATGTATGGTGAGATAGCCAGGGCTAGTAGGAAAGTAGGTTGTTTCAAGCTATTTGGAATTGAAAGATTCTGGAAATAGGGGGGATTCAAAAATGCTCGAAATCCGAAACTTTCCGTAAAACGACCTGCGAATTGTCCCCAAGGTCGGTTCCAACCCTCGATATTGCCATCCCAGATTTCAAGGAAGCACTTTTAATGCAATATTGTCCACGTAATGTAGAATCTATGGTAACCTGAATAGGGATATTTGATTATCATGAAAAAAGCGAGAATCTAGAAATCGAAAAATATTTCATTTGAAATGAATAATGTCTTTTTTCGAATTCGCTGATCGCATTCATCCAAACTTCGATATTGCTCGAAAATTTGGATAAGTCATTGTTCAAATGCTTTGGTTACCAAAAGCAATCCATTTATTGAGAATATTGCTATTTAATGTAATTTCGCGATGTCCCATTGAGCAGTGCTTTAAATTACTGTCTTCCAGTATACTACAACGACAACTTTTTATCTTCCATTGTCCTGGACCACCAAAGAGTTGCCCATTGTAAACCAGTTAAGGAGCTTTTACCTAAATCTAATGTCATTTGCTCCATGGAAAATGGGGGTCTAATAAAAAGGTCATTTGCTGTAATTTGACCATATTGCTTTACGGAAGAGAATCTTAAGGTAGAAACACGATAACCTCTAACAAGGAGGGTTTAGAATTCGTTTAGGCTTGTGTTTTTTCTACGACTACAATTTTGATTCAAATGATGTTCAACTGTTATAATAATAAATTTGTCGTGCTTATATTTGTGTGTATACCCTTTATATTTGTATTCCAAATTTCGAAAGAGAACATAAAGCGTTAATCAAAATACAAATAAAAAAAAACGAAAATTGTTTATAATGGATCGTGTCACAAATAACAGGATTAATTTTACTTGTTGATGCAACACAATATGAGTCACAGCAAATAAATAAGTACATGCGCATTTATAAAATAAATTATCAAGTACTTCTTAACATTTGAATTTGTCTGCGTAGGGTAGAAAAATAATCAACGAAAAGCAAAAACATTTATAGAAATATGGGAAAGCTACAGCTGTTGTATGATCTGCTTTGATTTCATGACCATTGTTGATTGAGAAGGCCTTGAAACTTTACCCCAGAGAAATATTAATAAAAAGCGTTGAATAGTTAAAATGACAAAAGCTACAAAGACAATAATCGCATTATTTTCAGTCGCATACTCTTTTTATCAACACGTGTGTTTTTTCATTAACACATGTTTTGCCAATAGACTCAATTACATTTTACCTATAATTTCACTCTGAATATTCAAGTGAAAGACACCTTGGTAAGAAACAAAATATATACTCAACATCAAAGGAAAGTGACATTGCATTAGCATGTTTGGTATTAATGCTTTGCCTCTTATGATGTCTGAGTAATGGGTATGTCAGACATGCGATTATCGCGTCGCAGACAGTCTGCGACTCGATGAGACTGGGAAATCGCAGCAGTGTGACATACCTTGCGACGCGATCACCGACGGTCTGCAATCGTCGCCGACTCAGTCTCATGCGATCCAACATGTTGGATCGCAAACGTCGGCGTCGCAAGCACATCAAAGGGAATCTAGGCTACTGGGTTATTTTTGACTAGTTAAGAATACATTTTCAGATGTAAGAATAATATTTTATTACGGTTTATAAATGAGTACATGTATATTTATATATTTTCCATATTTTGCCATGAATAATCGAGGTATAAATGTGCAAATGGCTTTGTGACGTCAATATTAGTTTTGACGTAACAAACAAAATAATCGTCATGAATGGAGAGCACCCAACGAGACATTCTCAAAATGTTATGGAAAGTGAGGAAAAAATAGTGAGGTGTTTTTTTACTGGTTTAAGCCAAATATAATAAGACATGCTGCATCAATAGCTTTATTTTAACATTCACATTTGTGTAATGTCACAATATTTCTTATTTTATAATCTGCAAAATAAGGGAAAATCTTAAGAAAAATCGCATATGTGACATACCTAGTCGGGAGGGCCTAAAACTGAATGCAACTTGCGATCCGAGTCTGCGACCCGAGTCGGCGATTCAAATCTCATGTCTGACATATCCTTAACATGGGGTTAGTCGCATTATCATGATATCATGACACAGTCCCCTATCGCTTTCGAACGCCACAGACATTATACACGACACCCATACCAACTCGGCATCATCGTCGATTCCACTACGTTGATCCACGCCTTTGCCAAAATGCAAATCCTGCACATTTATCCAAAGAGATATCTGGCGTGTTCTCATTACACGAGCTCACTTCGCCTCATCGCCCTGAATAAGACGCAATTACACGCTGACCGCCCAGTGGCGTTTCGTCATGCGATTTCAATGCTCCAATTTGCTTCTCGCTACTCGCGCTTTTTTCCCCTTTTTTCGGCAGGAGTACCCAACCAGCCATTTTTGAAATAGTGTCTCATTTTACTGTATTAGGCCTAAAACGAATTGTAAACTACTCTAAACTTCATCATTATTTATAATTATTGAATTGTTTTATTCTTAATTTGCCAGCAAGTAACAGAGAAAATGTTGTGCCAGGAACTTTGCACCGAACTGCCAGCAGAATAAAACATCTATAAAACGATACGTAGTTTTGGCGAATGTATTAAAAACGACTTCTTTTTACGCTTTGCTGTGTATATCTTATATAGACAAGTGCATCTTTATAATATTTCAATGCCTTTATCCCATTTTATGTCAAACTATAAGTGGTTAAGATGATTAGAAACATATGTATGACTTGAGTTTTATTCGTGTAAATTGCCAGGAAAATACGAAATTTCGTGAATGCACTATTTTATCTATTCTGTTCTGTGGAAATGCCAGCAAGATAGACATTAGAAAAGAATAGATATTTCACAGAATAAATCGCTGGGTACTCCTGTTTCGGTGGACAAATTGTAAAGCATCGTCCTATATTTTTGAAAGAAAATCAAAACAAGTCTCAAACAATACCAAAAAGGTACAATTTATATAAGATATCATTCTTATGAAATTAATATTTTCGATATAACAATTGTAGATTTAGCTCGTGTTTTCATATGAACAAAAAAAAAACTCTGATGCATTAAAAAAAAGTGAAAAATAGTGACGTCAAATGCTTACTTTTTAAGCTACGAAAGGGTAATAAGACCGAGAACATTTCATAGGGGTGTTCCATGGATAAAGAAATAGGTGCAAATTCTGAAAGACTTATTATCATCTCAGATTAGCACCATGACACAGAACTGGGTTTATTTGCAGCATTCCTCGACAAAAAATAGACGGTTTTCGCGTCACGCCCCTTTTCACACATTTTAATAACTCAACGGTAACGCAAGACGTATTTTTTCCTCGATTACACCTACTGAAAGAAACCAGACACATCCTTTGGCTAAACCCCCATGTGATAATATCCCGAGATCGTCCTTGAAAGTGTTTTTGTGTCGCCGATCCTGCCTTTTCTCACCCTTTTGTATTGGATGACAGGTCTATCCTTCGCATTTGAATCATTTGTGGATCTGTCACGTTTTTGTGATTTTGACTTCAATATCGCTTATGATGTATTAGCTAATTATAATGTATTGTCTTAAAAAATGAAATCTGGTTATGTTAATGGTGAATCATGTTTCTCATTAAATTAAGATATGGGTAAAGTAATATCTTTTGAGCTATCATTTACTTTTGTTTGCTCATATTATTAATGTCCTCAATTATACCTTAAATTTAAAGCTTTCGAAGCGGTTAATCCCTCTAAAAACCTCTGCTGATATTCATATTCATTTATTGTATAGCCACACTGTTGAAATGTAATTTTATTTTTCTTTTTTTTAAGCTTGGCGTGGCTGCTGGGCGGTGAGAATGGCCTGAACTACACAGCGCTCAACAAACTCCTCGAAAACTTCAGCCACGAAGAAAAGGACGAATTATACCGCGCATTAGGTGTCAACACATACGAAGACCTGCTCAAAATGTACGTCAACGACTACGAAGAGGAATTCATGCAATATGCGTGGTATCGCCGTAGTAAGATCCTCCTTTATTATATACCACCTATTCTGCTTATAATCGGAACCATTGGGAACTGCTTGAGTTTTCTCGTTTTGATGCGACGGAGCATGCGCAAAGTGAGCGCTTATAACTATTTAGCCGTGCTAAGTATAACGGATCTGTTGGTGCTCTACGTGGGACTATTTCGGTTGTGGGTGGGCGAGATTACGGGATATGATATTAAAGACCATAGTGATGTGGCGTGTAAGTTGATCAATGTCATTGGATATACTGTGAGTAATTATAGTGTATGGTTACTTATAGCGGTGACGGTGGAGAGATACATTGTGACGGTTCACGCCCTTAAGGCCACGGCAATGTGCACGCGAAGTAGGGCGCGGAAGGTTATAGTAGGCATTTTGGTACTTCTTTTTATAATAAACTCGCATTTCTTCGCCACTACTAAGATAACCTACTTGACATCCAACTATAGTACTGACCCAGTCCCAGAATGCAATGGCAACAAACTGGCCTCAGTCATATGGCCCTGGGTCGATGCCATCATATACTCATTCTTACCCTTCTTAGTGATCATAATACTCAACATCAAAATCATGCGCCAAGTGGCGCGCTCCCTTCGCAATCGCTCTCACCTCGTCGAATCTCAACGCTCATCGCATGTGGCCCTCAACCAAATCGGCGGTTCCTCACGAAGCCACGCGAACAATACAGCAACCGTCGAAAGCGCGGCGCGTATAACCGTTATGCTGCTTGTAATCTCATTCGTATTCCTCCTCACTACCTTACCCATGAACATAACCATGATCGTTGCCGCAGTACATGGTAGCGTCACGGAACGCACTGAATTAGACACAGCAACGCGGTTCCATTTCGCGAGGACAGTGACCGAGCTGCTCATGTACACGAATCATAGCATTAACTTCTTCCTCTACCTCATGACCGGGCATAAGTTCCGCCAGCAGCTCAAGGTGTTGGTTTTTGGCGTGTTTTGTAGGGGGAAGAGCACGGTGCGGTCGAGGGGAAGTGTGTATAGTGAGGTGGAGAAGACGCAGAATACTGAGGCAAATGGACTGAGGGAGAAGCAGTATGGTTGAAAAGTGGGTTTTGGGGTTTTAATAATGCAGATGGGGTGGAGTGGTGTGTAGTCGAAGACTGTGTAACACAATCTGCGATGTAGACATTGTAAATATTTGAATTTAAAAACGTGCCGATGTAATGGAACCTGGATTTATAGAATGCGTTCTTTGAAATAACAATACTCTCTTCTCCGCAGGCCGGATGATTTTGTTCTGCTATTTATTGCACTCTTTCAATATATGCTTATAATGAAACTTGAATGAATATATAATTTAAATGTGTTTATTTTGTTTTCTATGAATGTGTTTTTCTTCAATAAACCTTCGACAAAGAAAATTGCATCTTATCAAATTAACTTGCATGTGTACATTGTGGAGAAATATACAGTGTGACATATTGCACAAGCGTACCATAAAAGTGAAAAAATACTAAATTGAACTATGTTTTACATATACTTGATAACAAAAAAAAATGAAATATATATATTAAACCATTATTACTTAATTTATGTATCTTAATATTTTGTCTAGTAATTTATTCATCATCGACTTCAAATCTTTAACTACACATCCTTTAAAGCCAGTGTCACATTTTAAAAATCACAAAACAACTATAGCAAGTGGTATTTTCACAAACTTATTAGGGACAAATAAGATAATCGTGTTCCAGGTCCTTCAGCTTCATGCGTCTGCTATTCATTGGATCGAAATAAGTAGTACTTCTTAATGCCATTTAAAAAATGCTAATGTCTCCCCAGTCATATCTGGTCTATCGAAACACGGATGGCTCAGTCATCTCCTATTGTTGAAAATAAACTGCACTATTTATATTTATCAACATATATTTTACATGAATCCAGGTCAAAAAGTCCCCGGACATAAAGACCCCGGACATAAAGTCCCCAATTTGGGCAAGATAGGACATAAAGTCCCCGGCCATAAGGTCCCCGGACATAAAGTCCCCGGACATAAAGTCCCCGGACAAAAATCCCCCAAAAATGCAACATAGGACATAAAGCTCCCGGACATAAAGTCCCCAAAAATCTCGCTATAAGTTTTTTATAGCGAATAATGTTTATATCAGATTTCAAAATCGAAATAAAACCAAAAACGTTTTTATATTTGTTTACAATAAATATTACAAAACATAGTCACAAGTATCAGTGAGTATTTTTGAATGTGTACAGATACACATATTCGAACAATAGAAGATGATAAATACAATGCATGATACGGATTAAGTATGTCTAGAATCTTTCACTAAATTGACGCGAATGGGCATTAAAAAATGTTTTGGAGTAAATGTGATGGAAAAGCGAGTAGCATTGATTAAACAGGTTGTCAATAAGTGACAACAATGGAGGCATTTAATGGTTAAAGATGGTCATTGATAGACAAATGTGACTCTAATTGATAAACACTGTTATACTGTTCATATTATATTTTAACAAAAAAAATGGGGACTTTATATCCGGGGACTTTATGTCCTATGTTGCATTTTTGGTGACTTTTTGTCCGGGGACTTTATGTCCGGGGACTTTATGGCCGGGGACTTTATGTCCTATGTTGCACAAATTGGGGACTTTATGTCCGGGGAATTTTTGACCGGATACCGTTTTACATATATATCAATATATTACATATAGCTCTATATGGTCAAATTCTAGTTTACTTTTTAATTGTTTTGATGGGGATAAATGAATGATATAAAAAAGTATGGCATGAATGTTAATTTCCTGTATCATTATGCCTGAAACAGGAACAAAGCTCGCATTTTTGTACATATCAATTCCACAAAAATTGAAAGCGATAGCAATGAAAAATAATTTGAATAAGGGCTCAATGTCATTGAATATAGAATTATGTGTCAAGTTCTAACCCAATCACGTCAGCATCATCATAATTATAATCATAAGATTTCGAGACATCTCGGCCCACTTTCAATCTCGGCCCATTTACGAACTCGGCCCGTTTTCAATATACATCAATCTCGGCCCACTTTCAAACTCGGCCCATTTTCAATGGATAACAAAAACAAACAAGCTCGGCCCATTTTTGGGGGAATGTTTACTACTTCGTTTAAATCATAGAAATATTTTACTTTTTTTTTCAAAAATACTAATTTCACGTTTGAAATACATGTGTATTATTGAGTTGCAATAATATTATGCGTTGAATCATGACTTTGCTGTGTTTTTATATTTGATTGCAATCGCATATAATTGCATTTATAGTGTAAATTTGTGATTGCAAATACATTATTGTCATATATCTAATTGATTTTTATACCTAAACGATCCTGCGATGTTGATTGACATATTATTTGCGCTTAGAGGTTGCTAATTTGATTTGTTTGATTTTAAAGGTGCAAGGGCGCTTTCATCACCTGTCATTCATTATTATTCAATATGAAACAAATTGTTACCTCTTGATATTTATTTGATAAAAACTCCATATTGAAAATTGCAGTTTTTTTTGGTTTGGCCTTTTTTTTTGAACAACCGGATGTTTTGGACAATTATGCATTATATCAAATTTCTAAAAATTTAAATAATATTTCTGGATAAAATTTAGCTCTTTGAAATTGTAATAGATCATAGATCAAAATGGATATTTTATTTTGGATAAAAACACGTTTTAAAAAAGGTATATTAAATACTCAAATTACTATCAGATAGACTTAAAATATAAGATACTTTCAAACATAGTATAACAGTATACGTATTAATAAATATCAATAGACTTGTGCGTTTATGTGTCAAACAATACCTTATGTTGAAATGCCGACCGATATTTTATAAGGCCAAGCTATATTAGCTATTCGATTTATGGATATTTAACTTTTGGCAACAGATTTGAAAATATTTATACATTAAAAACAAATTAAATAAAAACTCAAAACAAAATTAATAATCAAAAATAACTTAAACTGAAATGAGCTAAACTAAAC
>LQRL01080319.1:28751-41484 GCA_001703475.1 Hydroides elegans | reverse complement strand
AGATCAGAACAGGTTGAATCCATCAGCCGTCAACTGCCTTCTCATAGTGGGGGAGGAAGAGAACAAGTGGATATAGGTGTTCAAAAGTGCTTTGAGTTACGATTCCCAGAAATTGACAGCGAGTTACGCACAGACAATAAAAACCGGTTTCGACCAGAGAAATTCAGTGGGAAATGGTGTATCCGCCCGAATGAAATAGAAACGGCCTCATCGGATCTAAATGGAAACAACAATGGGAAGCGAATCAACTAAGGGGCTGGTTGGCAACTCTCTTGAGTGCCCTGAGCCGACTCCAATTGTTCCTGACGACCTCTGCACGTATTGATTGCGCATAACTGGATAACGGACTGGATAATTGATTATGAACTCACCTTTAAAATTGGTGTTGCTGAGTGCTTTTAGTTATTTTAGATAAATAACATTTTAACATAAACTCAATTTTATGAAATCTTCATCAAACGAAATCTACGGCCATCGCTTTCATTGAATGGGGGAGAATGTTGTGGATTTATATTATGCCGCGTAGTGATTATACTGGCGCGAATCGTCCCCATGTAAATAAAGTTAAGTCAGTTGACGTCCAGAGTTTGAAGAGACAACATCTCATTCTACGGCAACTCAATATGTGTATTTGGACATAATCATTGAATCATGTCTATAGTTTATAGTAGTTGGATAATATTATGTGCTGCTTTTACCTGTGATCACTGAGGATCTTCGGTGAATTATACCACATTTAATGACGACCTGCTTCGGCACCTGTGAGTTACATCGCCTGTGTTCGCCACATGCCTGGATTAAATACCTCGCCGAGGCCCGTGAGTGGACTTAGCCTTGGACTTGGTGAGTTCGCACAATTTCACAACAACAACAACAACAAAATACGTACATAAAACTGACAGGTGAAGTATATTTTGGGCGATAATAGAGAATTATACCAAATTTGACGAATCTTCATCATCTATGATATCAACCAATACGAAAAAATCTTTAAAAAATAAAAATCAAATCTAAACATTCTAGGACACAGTTATACGAACAGAAATGGATAAGGAATCTTTAAAATTTCCACCTTGACGTTTTGGCGTCAACTTTCCTGATTCGATAAAAAGCACCGTTACAACTTACAAATTTGATCGACTGGTTTAGCAGATAAAGTGAAGCTAACTTTTGAGATATTTTTAAACGGGTGTTTGATTGTTCATTCGCATTTAAAAAAAAACACAAACACACACATTACTTTTAACATCTTTGATATATCAAATATTGTAAAAAAAAAAGAATGCAACTATGGAGATTCCCTGCCCAATCCCATCAAATCTAGTTGGAGAATTTGGACATAAATCTCTACATGCCTAATAATAAATAATAGACTTTAACTATTACACACTGAGGTCACCCCACGACATATTTTTCGAAAAGTTGTAAGATCACATTAAAACAACATTACAATAACAAAAAAAAACAACTAAATTATGGTTTCTGAACATTTAAATTTTACAAAAAGGTGTTCCTTTTTTCCAAGCCAGCTGGCCTGTTTCTCCTTTTTTTCTAGCCAGCTTGGAACAGAAAAGGAGCACCTTTTCCGAGAATTGAAATGTTGAATATAACCAAATTGAGCATCGTATCTGGCAAATAACGATTTATTAGACAATTACAAGCAAGTTTAATCAATTTCGAACCAATTATTCTCACTAATTAATGTGAAAATTAAGAAATTATCGAAAAAGGTGTTCCTCAAACTGCTCAAATCTCCATGCTAGAACGAATTGTCTCAAATTTTCCAAGCCAGGTGGAAATTGGTGGAAAACCACTTTTTGGGGGAACAGCTCGTGAGGTGCTCTTCTCATCTATACACTCTTAAATGCAATAAACGATGAGAATGGTTATTTGTAAAAAAAGTATATATATATATAAGTTGCGAAGGGCTGTTTAGGTGCACCGCTGTACCGCTCGCTGTTTGATGTTTCGCCGAAAAATAAAATGGCGACCCCGTTTTGTCTGAATGTCCTCTCAAGCAAACTTAAGATTTTGCAAATTCATCATTAAAATTTGAGGAAGAGGATAAGGATTAGAGTAGCGGATAACAACGTTATCTCCAAAGTAACTCTTTCAGCCTAAATTTGACAAAAAATTTGAGACAAGATTAGCAGAGAATATGGATCTAGTACCGGAGTTTAATATGATAAATATTTAAAAGGGCTAATCAACAGTAAAGGTGTTGGTTGTGAACCTGCTCAGGTGATTATCGAAGCATTATAGCCTAATGATGGAAGGTCATGCTAGGCATCTTATATGTTCGTCCACCTTAGCCTGTGAGCATGCGGGGGTTCTTGCGTTCGTGCTAGGAAAACACTGAAAGTTTGAGATATAAGCGTTCGGTTGTGGAATGTTATGTGTTAAAGTGATACAACAATATATTGTTTATAAAAAAACTTTAGAGTGCTGATCTTAAAGTATTTTTTAATAGTCTTCAGTTAACAATTAATCAATGACACGAGTTTTTATTCAAGCAATCTTGGTGAAATCACAAGGTTTTATCAATGTTAACTAGGACTTGTCCAGATTACGAAATTTTGTATGAACAGTATCCTTACAAGACAGAGTTGGTGATACGATCCTGCGAATTGGATTTTGTGAATCGAAATAGCTATCCGTATAGTAAACCGAACTGATTGGATCGGAATTCAAAAGAGGAAACTCATCTATATCATTACATGGATAATCCGTACCAAAACTTCTCAGCATTTCGGAATATGTTGGCATAACAGACACCAAATCTAAAAATGATTTATGTTTGAGCAGAGGATGATGAAAAATAATGCACAGAAAACAAACGCAATCTTGATGTGAATTTACACATGTTTTAATTGGTACAGTGAGCATGTCCAAAAGGCAGAGAGCGAGAACGCCTTCATTAAGTTCACTAAGTTCTTTATGACCATCTAATTGTACTAACAAATGCAAAAGACAAACACGTAAATTGTATGTCTTCGAGAAAAGCCCGTAACCAAAAAGCGATATGCTTATTTCCTGATTAACTATGTCCTCATCTATGCATTTTACACATGTTTTATCAATGAAAACAAATTGCAATAAGTACTTTGCGATCCGAAAGCCACATTTGGTGCGTTCTGGTAGATTTTTGATGATTTCGTTTTCTAATATTCCGACATCCATTTCACATTTGGGATTATCAATTAATCGATACATCTTTTTGCATTGTATGTATTGATCAAGTGGTGAAGGCAAAAGCGCCTCTACCGAATCATGAAACAGACCGCTTTGATTCGTTATACTCCACAGGTTATAGTTACATACAGGGACTATATCTGCGGTCACACCGACATGTGTATTGTCATCATCGATATATTTCATTACTAAGCATACACCCACATCTTCATGATTTGAAACACCAAATATTGTCCATTGTTCCAGATCTTTCAACAACTCCTTAGTATTTTCCGCTACTATTTGTTTGACGATTTCCTGAAATTCAGTAATGCTAAGTGCATCCGTGGGTTTACCGTTCGGAGTTTCGGAAGCTGTGTCTTTATCTAAACTCAACTCTAGTGTCTTGAGATGCTGTAACTCTTCATAGTCCTTCAGTTTGAATTCTTCAGAATGACTGATCGTTTGTTTGATTTTATCACTTCCAGTTGCATTTATTTCATTTGCATATTCTTTGGCCAGTTTGTTAAATGGCCGAATATCGCCCACATGAAATACAAAGTCAGCTTCGTGGGGTAATCCAACTTTAACACCTGATTGGGTGCTTCCGGTTGCGTGTAGGACGGCCTTTGAATATCTAGGATCCCTTGTTTTTACAATATCACATATTCGTGTAACTATCGTTGTCATGTCTTTATATATGTTTTCATATCTTGGATCCGTTATACTTACATGAACTTTCTTATCCAATTCACGTGCAAATGTATTTACTTTGTTTATCCAATTGGGTGGTTTGCTATGGCAACAAGCTAGAAATTCAGCTACATCATACACAATTGGAGTTTTATTTTCGGTATCAAAACCAATATTGATTTGTAAACGTGACAACTGTTTGTCATCTGTACTGTTAGCTGCCATATTTTTATGTGATTTTCTAAAATTTTATCAAAACCCCAAGGAGACAGATAAATGTTCTTAAGAGTGTTATTCACTTTGCGATTAGTTAATCAATGATATTAACTGAAATTTGCCATTTAAATTCTGGTTTAAACATATGATAACAAATGTTATGTTAATACGTGCATTTTATCACCTATCCAGATTCTTAATTAAATTTATGTTAGGGATCCAACACAAAATGCTTGTAAATCCATGAATTGTTTTTGATTATCCATCTTCATTCATAGTTTCAAACATAGTCTCATTAACAATGTATTGGATATTCATCAATGGTAGTTTAAATACATGTTTCATTGAATCATGATATAACATTCAAACTGACAAAAGTTACATTTATATATCTAGACTTATTGATATAATAGGACAAGTTATGAGGTCAATGTTTAAAGGAGGCGTGTGTATTGAATGTCTTATATGGATCATAATGACCTCACATGCGATCAGGTAATAGGAAAAGAATCAAGTATATTTGATATCGATTGATCTTTTGATATTCGTGCATTTATCGTGGCATTGTGATATTATCACATTGAAATATCACACCTCATGCAGTACCGATTCTTTGGTTTTAACTGAATAATATTTTACTCAAAACAAACAGGAACACCAACCTGTTCATAAAATTCATAAAATAACAATAACAATTAAGATGTATTCATCGCTGGCTTATTTTAAAAGAAGAAAAACATTCTAATATATTTTATTTTAAGAAATAATGCCCAAAAAATCAACATTAAGACTTAATGTGTATGAATGCATAAAATAGCTGAGTGTTTTTTTTTTAAAGTACAGTACTGTATCGCTTTAACCAGCACACGAATCCATATTGCAAAATGAGTAATATGAATGTAACTTATAAAATCGTGCCTTGTGTACTGATGAAAATAGTTTTTTGGCCGGTTGCACTCCGCGGTGTTAGCTCAAAGCATCATTTGAGCGATGCATGAGCGCTGGTTTATTTCAATTCCAATGCCAATGCCTTATGATTAGCAATGCTAATTTTTAGGCACATTCATATTTAGAATATTCACATATAAATGTAAATGAACATTGAACCACTAGTTGCAAAACACATATTTTCCGTGGCTGAATGGATATAGTGGCTGACTCATGGCTTGAACGAGTGCACAATAGCACTGACCAGTTTAAGCCCACCCCGGGGTGCACACATATGGTCGACCCAGCCAGAGAAATAAATGGGAACCTGCCTCTTGTGCAGGGAAGGTTAACAGGCCCGCTGTGAGAGAGAAGTGGCGGCACCTCAATGGCATTGTACATGTGTCTGGCCCAAATGCTTGTATAAATAGTTGTATATATTACAAAATCGATTTATTAAAAAATAATATATTGAAAATTTTATATTTTGTTATCATATGATTTTATTTATCTGTTATCGCTCTGAGATCCTGATTTGGTAAAGAATTACAAATTTTTGTTAGCTTTTGAAATAAAAATTCTACATTATGCTTAACATTGCTTTTTTTTGACAATCAAGACTTGACTTGTAAGTTATCTAATTTTCAAATACATATATAAATAATCAAAGTAATAATTTAATGTCATTTTAACACAATAACGATATAATAACGAATTGTTGTATTATGATGCTGGCCAACTCGTTATCATTGAACGCTTTATAACACCATTTAAATAAACGTTTTTTTTTCGTATAAAAACCAGCTTTTTGTCATATCTTTGTTATCGTCCTGAGATATATGATGAAAAATATGCCAAATCCGATGTCGTTATAATACCATCACCTGAAACAGGAAATAAATGAGGAATAGATAAGCGGCAGATTTAGTGATTCCCTGTTGCATATTTAACACAAATGAAAATATATTAAAACATGTACATATTAAGAAAACATTTCAGCAAAATAGTTTAAATGTGAGAAAAAAAACGATTTACACAATATCTTATAAAACAAAAATAATAGTTGAAATAAAGTGATGTCAAAATTAAAATTACACCAATGTACTGTATTCTCAATTCAAACACTTTTTTAAAAAAGCAAATGGGCTTTAAATTGTTTTATATTCAACATGCCCCATTGTATCTTACCGTCAACATCAAGACCCTGAAAAGAGCTGAACGCCCGTTTATAGTCATCGATACTTCTTTTGCTTACGCTTCGTCCGAACCTACGTGTATAAGCAATGTAAAAATATAATTCTAGTGAGAAACTCAATTTTAGAACACGTTAAGAATCATGCATTTGAATATATATACTCAGTAAGAACGTTTCATAAATTTAATCAAACAATTGCGATTTAACGAAGCAACGCATAATCGGGTTCAGTCAGGCTTATTTAAAATCATTAACGAACGCAGCTGATTTCGAGGAGAGAGTGGTTTATTTCATATGACTTGATTTACTATATTTCATTTGAATTCACAGCGATCCCAGACAATTCCACTAATACCTAACTTTATCATACACACGTATTCAACGCTTCCCGGGTTAACCTTCTATCAGAGAGTAATCATTGAGTAATTTTAGATAATCGAAAGAGTTTATCTGAAATTCTTTATCTTGCAAATGCCTACTTGCACGATGCAATATGATTTTATGTTGTTTCTTATTACTTTTTTTAATTTCACCTGGATCGACCAACTAAATATAAGACTACAAATTCGTCGAGCGATTTCAAAACATCAAAAATTCCAGATTCTTGAATCTGTCTCTTCAATCAAAAACTAGATATCAGTAAAATCAGTTAAAAAGATATCACATATAAAGTGTAAATACTAAAATATTTACTATGAATGTATCGATATAACATATAGCCAATAACAGATAACCAATAAAATAATTCAATTTTACCTTGGTCGCCCGACTATGGCAAAATACTCATTGAGCGATTTCAAATAATCTCGCAATTCCTGTGGATTCCTGAATACTTCCGGTCTCTGAGGCGGTCTCGCGAGATCTTGTGACGTCACGAGATGATGAGTCATAAAGAGAAGGAGACAGAGAGAGGCGGAGAGGATATGGAGAAGAGCGTTCTTCATGGTTTCTGCAAAAAAAGGAAAAATATAAAGAAAATCTGATATGAATGAATTCTTGAATATATAATGAATTTAAGGCATCCAGATAGAGCTTCGAGAAGGGCTTTTTAAAAATTTTGTTCTTCGATGAGAGAAAAATAACTATTAATAACTCATGATAAAGATTTTTTCCCGCACGTTTACGGACACTGCCCAGACCCGTCGGACTTAGCGACTAACAAGGTTAAACAAAAACATGTAAAAAAAATATTATTTTCAAATATCGTTCTATAAACCGAGTTGTCAGATCTACCAAAATATACAATTCCAATATCATTTCTGATCAAGAAATTTTTCCATAATTTTTATTTTGTAAAATACGAAAAGGTGATAATCAAGCACAAGATTTTCCCAACAATATGATAAGAATAATTCTCATACGTGTTATAATTCTAGAGCATTTAATCTAAGATTCTAAATAGAAATTATTTATTTTCTAATATTAAATGGTAAAATCAATGTATATGGGAATTTTTAAGACAATAGAATGTTATAAATATATCAATATACGGTTCTGATCCCACTTATTAAAAAAACGATAATGGTTTTGAATGGTTATAAAAGAAAGTGGGTTAAATTAACCCGTACATATAATTAGCTGTATGTATGTTATGATTGATAATGGTTAAATGAAATTATTACGAATTGTTAAAATTGCAAAGTTACACACATACCGTTTAGTTATTTCTCCTTTTATTTCCTTTTCAGATCAGCACAATATGTTTTTATCTTTTTTATTGTCTTCTTTTGTCTTGTGAGTTTCCTTTCGAATTAACCGAAATTGAATTTGGTGTAATCCGGGCAACTTATTAAGTAGCCGGTAATCGAAGGGTTAACCAATCAACATTCCGTCCAGTTAGCAACCGAAAGATGCACCCCATGAGCGGGGAAGATGAACAAGTTTTGCGTTGATCTGTAGTGACATTCAGGACGTTTCGATCCAATTCCATTTATACCGATTTCCATTTTGGCCTTCGTTTTGAGAACATCATTAAACAAAAATCATAATAAAACTGATTTTGGGCAAAGCCAAACACTCAGGCCGTGGTTACACTGAGGAAAAGAAGCAGCTTTTTTCACGCGACGTGTTGTTTTTGTCTTATGCTATATAGCAAGATTGACGTGAAAACACGCAGTATAACCACCCCGTTCCTCTAAAAGCTGCTTCCTTTACGTCAGTGTAACCGAGGCCTTAAACTATCCCACTCGGCAAAGGTCGTCCATAGTACGTCGCATTCGGACGTGACGTTGAGAGGACGACCTACTTTGGGCCCGTATGAAAGTTTTTCGGACGTCCTTTTACGTCCCGGCGTCCGTAGAACATAATTAGTGCGATTCGGACGCGACGTCGATGCCACGTCTTTTCTACGTCCGCGACGAATAAGGACGTCCGGAAAACTTTCATATGGGCCCAAAGCAGGGCGTCCGCTCAACTTCCGTGGACGTCTTGCCGAGTGGGATATGTTTGATTTACGAAGTCATTAGAAAATATCTTAAATATTTATTAATATTATTTGAATTTTAAAACATATCAACACCTTATAATTTTAAAAGGGACCGTAACATGTTGGAGGGAAACGTTAACACAAGATCTAAGCAGAAAATCATTCTAGGATAAATTTAGGCTTGCATCACTTTCAAAATCAATCTTAGTAAATTAACGATAATTTAACCAGTTGAAAATGATTTATCGATAAAATAAGCTTACAATTACAGATTCAATCAACATGCCTATTCTGTTTTTATGTGATGTAATAAAAGACAATTTGTTTCAGTGACAGTTAAAGCAAATGATTAAGCAACTTTTATATATTTCAATTTTGATATATTTCAGTATGGTCTTTTATTATAATAGCATGTTTTTGTTTTTACATTCTGACACTCATTGACTCCCCCCGTTATTTCCCATCCGCCCCCCTGTCAACTCCAGACACCCCTAAACTGACCGTAGTCCACCTCAACCCCTTCACCCCTCCTCCCACTCTTCCCCGCCCCCCTCTCACCCACATCACCATCACATCTGCAAAACGTCACCTGGTAAAGACAAGGAATGGTCAACGAGGCTAATCACCAAGCGTTCAAATAAGTTCGCAACATTGTTCCATAATGGTGGTGACGTCATATAAGGTGGCTGGTGACGTTAAAGCAGTGTTTTTTTTTAATTTTTTTTTTATATCAATATCTTTATTTTTGTATGGCAACCATAATGATTTTTATGGTAATGTTAATATTTTGGTTTATAGTTTTAATAAATAGGCAACTGTCATGATACACAATATGCTCTCGATCATGAAACATTGTTTTCTTTGTTTGGTTTTCAATGTTGCTACAACATTTTTAATACTAATTCACGAAACGCATTTATAACGTCAAAAGCATTCTTTCCAAAAAGGGACCGCAGAGAAACTGACCAATTCACGCATACCGCTATTAAGTGATATAACTAGACAAGTGATTATGCTTCCATTGTTTCCAGCGGATATAGACTCTGTTTGGCTCCGTCGTTTAGAGACATGGATAAGATTGTAAGTGTTTAAGGATGATAATGTCGTTAATTGGTCATTGTGTTAAACTGATGTTGATTCAAGCATTGGTATATGATAAATTGTCTTGTCACAAGATCGCTATTACCTGATTTAGCTGCAAAAGCAAAAAGATCAATTTCGCAAACGGTAGAATCCATTATTATATACATGTATGTATTTTCGTGATTCCTTTTATGTTCTTGAATGCTCCGACCGAACATCTTACGTGCACAGACCTTAAGATATGATAGGAATTATACCTGAAGGGTTCATATCAAAATGTTTAATGGCCCTAGGGATGGGAATAGTAATGCCCGGGCCCGAAGGGCGCGGGCTTACCTTTTTTTCTTCCTTTCCTGAGGGTCATTAATAATTTTCATATATACCCTGAGGAGTGTATTTCTTTTATTACATGAACAAACTGTACGAAATATAGCAAAACAAAATGTCGTCGCTACGGGGCAATATCGAAAGTGATATTGACTGGGTGATATTGTCCTGCATGGTGACTGTTCATCTGTCCGAAGGTTCATCTGTCCGAAGGTTCACCTGTCCGAAGGTTCATCGGTCCGAATGTTCATCTGTCCGAAGGTTCATCTGTCCGAAGGTTCATCTGTCCGAAGGTTCATCTGTCCGAAGGTTCATTTGTCCCAAGGTTACAAACAATTTGAAAAATATAATAACAATTTTTTGTCAACGTTTTTTTATATATATTAAACGCTGTCTGGATGCACCCATGCGTCCATCGGTAAGACAAACTCATGTTAATTCACTAACTGTAAATTTGTACAAGTTCGTTTATATTTTTCTGTGATTCAAAATGGTAATTTGTGCATTATGTAGTTTTAAGTGATTGTAGTAATGTTTTAAAACTGGGATTTCAACTGTTTCTCCCGTATAGAAACAGGACTATCCAACAAACGATTTTTAGAAGTAGGTAAAAAATACTCATTTTGGTATGAAACGAACTCATTTGCAGCTTAAAGTGACGAAATATTATTCCTAAAAGTAAGGAAAGTAAGAAAATCGTTGCCAGCAAAACTTTACCAGCAAGAAAAATACCCGCAATAATAGTTCATGCCCTTCTGTAACTTCACCAAAATTAGTAAATTATCATGTTTCAAGCTTATTTCGCTCAAAAAAGAGTTTTTAGGTGTGAAATTATACGGACCAAATTTCGTGAAAATAAAAAATAAAATTGTCGTACGTGTTCTGTTCTGTGAAAATACCATCAAGAAATAGTTTGAACGGCACCCAACAAACATTTTTTAAAAAATAATCTAACTCTAAATTCATTTGTACAAAAAGATGTTCCTATTTTTGAAAATAGATTACTTCATTTCGCTTATTTAGATGGTTAGAATCTAGAGCGGAACCCGCGTAACTTTCATAAAAATTAAGAAAATATGTCTGGTTTGTGCTACCTGATTTTACTTAAATTTCAATGGAGTTAACTAAGATATATATCTACGAATTAAAAAAATCAATGATTCATTAAAAAAAATAAAAAGGTAATCCTTTAATTCTTACAGCTAGAGGGTAATTTGTGAAAATTTGTAGCTTGAGCAGTTTTGAAAAAGGGTCACCTTTTTGAGGAACACCTCGTTGAATGCTTTTAAGATTTTCCAGCAGAAAAGTCATTTCACAGAATAAAACGTTGGGTACTCCTGTACTCCGGTACTCCTGTATACATTCCAAGTTATGATAAAAAAAACTTTATATCTGACACTCTATAAGACATGTTTAGGTTTGTAGAGCCCTAATGGTATTTAATGTGATCCTTTTGTAATTGAAAATGTTTTCATTTGAAGTCATTTGTTTTGCAATACCTTTATTTATTTATGTTATCATTTCAACTATAATCCAAAGAATCAAAGCGTACACTTGAAATACAATGCAAATCTGTCTTTTCTTATATTGATACTATTTTCAATTTATTTGCAATTTTTCAATATTATGCGTCTCAGCTACCGAAGGATATGGGAGGGGGGCTGTTTGTTATTGGTGCCGGAGTTGAGGGGTATTGCAACAAATTCTTGCTATGTAATTGATAAATCGGACAGATGAACCATCGGACAGATGAACCTTCGGACAAATGAACCTTCGGACAGGTGAACCTTCGGACAGGTGAACCTTCGAACAAATGACATGGAATCGTCCTGCATAATGCGTCAAACATGTAATAAAATAGGAATAATACCCTAAGGGTCCATATCAGCATGGTTATTGACCCGAGGGAAGGAAATAGTAATGCCCAACCCGAAGGGCTTATTACATGGTTGAAGCAATATGCAGGGCATGGTGGCCATGAATATATCCGAATTTCAGCAGTGATGGAAAAAAAGGAGTAGAATCCTCAGTGTCCATAACAACATGGATATTGCCCGGCAATGGCGGCCGTAAATATTTTCGAATTTAATAATTATTTTCATGTAATAAAATAACATTCTCAGTGTCCATACCAACATGGTTATTGACCCTCGGGATAGGAAAAGGTAATGCACGCGCCCTTCGGGCTTGGGCATTGCCATTTCCTTCCCTCAGATCAATAATCATGCTGATATGGACCCTTTGGGTATTATTCCTATTTTAGCTGCTGAGACACATGTATATTTGTAATCCGCACTTGTTTCTCATTCTCCAGGAGAAAATAAAAAAGTCAGGGGCTGATGAGATTACTCTTTAAACCCAGTTTTAATTGTCTTGCTCCTTAAGGAGAAATTTCTCTGTACCATGGTATCATTTCCAACGTAATGGACAAGTGCAGCGAAAAATACATTTTTCAATAATAATGATCTGTGGTAATGATTTTATTTTTTTATTAATCATGAAGTGCACATGTATGATCCACAATAGCAGATATAGCATGTATGTGCGCATTTTCCTTGTGATATTTAAACGATAATGTTTAGTGCTTCAAAGATAAAATGGGAAATTATCATCTTTACCGGGCATAATTTCATCGTATCATCAGGATTGCTATCATGAAAAAAAAAGTTAAAAAATAACTCCTGTCGTGTTACCTC
>LQRL01080319.1:3143-17658 GCA_001703475.1 Hydroides elegans | reverse complement strand
ATATAAGTCTATATATATATAACTCTATAAATACATAGTCAATAAATATATAAGTTCAACATGACAGTAAGCGTCAAAATCCCCCCGGATTGCAATGAACCTAATTTCACATTAATTGGTGAAAAAGAAAAGACAATAAAAGACGAGGAATCAAATAGTATTAAAAGACGAAAATCAGGAAAACGACGGACTTGTGTATGTTGTGCTATACTCACTGGAACGACAGGGATATTTGCAATATGTGTTTTATTAGCGATTTATTTTATGGATTCATTAAAACCCTTGCGTTGTGACATCGCGCAGAAATTGAGTTTTGGATTGAGTCAGTGTTCCTCACAAGGTGTTTTACGTGAGTAGTTTGTATTTGATATCTTATCTAAATATTTGAATGATTTGGTCCTGGATTTACTCAAGATTTCACAGCTGTACTGGTTCTTTGCGCCTCAATTATAATAGTGGTATCAGTAGCGATCGTCAGTTTTCGACAAAATTGGTAAAATTCAAATGATTTTTTTCTCTACATTTACAGCTTTGATTATTGCAAGGACTAGGAAATTAGAGCTGTTAGAATAAATCATGTTAAGCGTGTGTGTAAGCACCCTTAGAATAAAGAGAAGGATATACAACATGTATATGTGGCAGCGAAACTTTAATTTAAGCGAAACTATAGTTTCGCTAGCGAAAGATTAATTTTTCTGGCGATGTTGGAAAAAAATAGTCTATTTAAGATACTTTGACAGTCAAAATTTAGGATTTGGCCTAAAATTATTATGTTTCACGTATCCTTTGATCCAATTATGTGTATCAGCGACATAAAGCACACTCCCAGATAGGATTATCCATGAGTTGAGTCATGAACTGAACTCGGGGATTAATCGGCTTATTTCGATTACATTATTGAGTAGAACTCCATAAAAAGCTTTGGACAGATTGGTTAGATGACCCATAATATATTTCTATGCATATGCAAGATTAACAGTGATTAAAAGCATTATATATAACATTTCGAGAGAGAAAAAAACTTACATGATCCGAAAAATTAATCTTTCGCTAGCGAAATTAAAGTTTCGCTGAAAATTAAAGTTTCGCTGCGACATATACATATAAAAAAATCATGATTGCAAGAACCACCTCCCACTGTAACCAATGAGATGTACCCAATGTGAAGCATTATTTGCTATTTCTCATTGAAAAAAAGAATTTCAAAATAGATAAAATTTAAAAATAGATAAAGATTTTCTCATTTTGTGTGTGTGGTGGGGGGGGGAAGCATTTTTATGGGTATGGGGGGGCACGCCTCTGACTGTTAACTATGATCTGATAAGAAAGGTTTTGGCAACTGTTTGCCTGGAATATCATATTAAATAATCAAATAACTATATTTGCCAAATCGATGCATTTATATAAACCAGCTTATCTAACTCGTAAAGTCATAAGAAACGGTCAGTTATGATTAATTGTTCCTATTGGCAAAACTCATGTTTTGGTGAATATAAACTTCCGATCATTTTCATATTCAATTCATTGTTTATCACATTTATCAAACAGAGTATGTTATATGCAATTAAGAGCTTATCTCACGATATAAATATTTTAAAAACTTTTAGTTGAATAGCATTTACTAAAACTTAACACGAATAAAGAAGTTAAATTGCGGTTTAAAGCAGATCACAGTGGTTATTATAATATTGCAAAAAAGTGACCGTTTATATCACTTTGTTCAAAACATTCCTATTACACTTGAAACATGAATTAGGCCGCGTTCACGCAAACAAAAAAATGCATCAATATAAGTTCGAAATACGAATGATCTAAAGCAAAACTTGTTTAAAAACATCATTTTATATCTTCTGTTCGTGCAAAATGCTAGCTTTTCTAGAAATATGGACGAAATATTTTTTGAGTGAACGCGGCTGTAGGCTCGGATCTCTCCTATTACCATTTTTTTATCAACGATAATTGTAATTCAAAACTTATTTGGATTATGGGTTCGCTTGCAAAATTGGTCTTTTCTATAAAAAATACCCTATTAATTTCCTTTAATTTATATTTTCAGTTCGTTGCATTATCAAAATGATTACACTTCATTGGTAGGAATTCTAGGTGTATCTGTTCATTTCGTTAACCAAGGAAGACACACTTTGACACACTTTACTGCAACAATTAGGTCATTCTGTAAATGAAGAAATTGTTTTTTTTTGTAAACATACCACGAAATATCAATAATAGTGCTATTTTTTCACCAAAACACGGCAATTTACCTTGATGAATGTGTTAGTTGCAAGTGACCAAAGTCAAGTTCGCAGGGTTTTATGAAATATATGTCTGGTACAAACCACATAAGTGTATGGTTACATTTTCGAATTAAACGCAGTTTTTAATTGCTTTTAATGTATAAGTGATAGTTGATTTTCATAAGCTAATTTTGTTCTTAAAAGTAATACGCATTTTTGAGTTTTAGCTACAAATAAAAGATAATTTAATGCCAAAAAATGTTTATACATGTATTTGAATGTGGATCGTTTATGAAATGATCAATTAATGTCCTATCGTAGTGAAGTTATTGCCTTTTTTGTTTACACGTTTTGAATATAATTTTAATATTTGAAAAAAAAAAAGACATTTATATCACAAACTTTTAATTTATGTTACTTTCAATGTCAAAGTTTTGTGTCTTAAAAGCTATTTTAGGGTTAGGTCAACTTTTCCGAATAAGCAAATATTTCATTGATATACATGTAGACCTACACCCTGTGTTCTCTTAGTTTGGAAACATCATTAAAAGGAACAAGTTTAAAGCATAGTGTGCATAAATGTTGCCGTAAAAAACTACAAATGTGACTGGGCCATCAATAATTTCAAGGCTTTATATTCTATATTTATGAATTATTTCTTTAAAATAAATATTATAACCTTCGAGGTAAGCACATAAATAAAAAAGTAAATAAATGAAACATAGAAATTTAATTGTTCATCTTGATTGATTTCTTTATTTCATGAATCGTATTGCATTCCTTGAACTTAATAAAGAATTCTAGATCAAGGTTCATCATAATAAATCATAGATAAATGAAATGTGCTTATTTTAGCCTAGCTAATAAATTAGAGATACGACTTTGTGGCTCAGATTTTTATAAGTCTGAGATGTATAAAAATCGCGAAAAAAAAATAAGCAAGAGATACCAGTCGCGTGTTTATATTGTATCTCGTCGTCATTATGACATGTATGTTTATTCCCTCACGACAAAGTACGCTCCAGAGACGCCACATCAGGACCTAGCGGACGTCAAAAAGACATTGATTTAAAGTACATAACACTTATTTTAACGTCCCGATATCGCGTTATGGTGTAATGTCGAGAAGACGTTGTTTTGTTTCTGTATAATGTTTTCCGGACATCTTTTATACCCGACGTCGCATGAACGTCATCCCAACGTCTCACTTTGTCATGCTGAGAAGTGTGAATGTCATGAAATGGGTATCATAACAACAAAGACGATTTATCTGAACAATGCCCATTAAACATAGCTCTAATAATATGAAATGATTAGATGTCTATCTTGCAGTTTGTCATGAATTCAATATCAATTACAATAGCTAAATAATTGCAATGAGCATTATACATCATTATGGTAAACGTAAATTTGAGTCGGATCATAAACATTTATGATCACGTAGTCTAGATAAAAAAAATGCGGCACAAATAATGTAAAACAATGTAATTATGACGCTATATGACTGTTTTTAAGTTAAAGCTAAAACCCTTATTGTTCGTATAAAGGTGAATAAAAACCAGGAAAATAACGTGACAGGAGTTATAAATACATGATACAAACACAGGTAAATTGCACAAAAATGTCCTAATCTAACTGAAAACATGAATGAAAATGCCTTGCTCATATGTTAAATCATGTACAGCCTGGTTATATGTTAATTCAAATTATATTTAGAAATATATAACACAGAACAGTTTGTATTGTAAAAAGGGGTGCTCTTTCATTGAAATATCCTTCCTGATTGCTCTTCTATCTTGATTAACTTGCATTTAAAAGTTACTCGTAAAGTAGTCGCCAGAAGTTATTAAAATGTACGATAATTATCGCAAGGCTTATCTACCTAATAATTTGCTGCAACCATGAATTGAACAATATCGTTTGGGAAAAAAATATCACATTCAATCATGACATCTTAAGGAAAGACAATGCTATAACTTCATAAAAAAGGAAAATACTTAAAATCGTGACTCGTGATAGGAATTGCTAATGAAGAGCACATCACGAGCTGTTCCCAAAGAAAGGGGTTCCCCATCAATTTCCAGCTGGCTTGGAAATTTTGAGAAAATTCATTCTAGCTTGGAGATTTGAGCAGTTTGAGGAACACCATATTTGATAAGTTTTCCCATAAGTATTGAGCATAACTAATTCGAAATTGATAAAACATGCTTGCAATTGTCTGATAAACTGAAATTTGCAAGATATGATTTGTAATTTGGTTATAACCAACATTTCAATTTTCGCAAAAGGTGTTCATTTTTTGTTCCAAGCTGGCTAGAAAGGAGATTCAGCCCAGCTGCCTTGGTGAAAAGGAACACATTCTTGCAAAATTCAAATGCTCAAAAACAACTATTTGATTGTTCTTCGTAATTGTTATGTTGTTCTAAGTCGATTTTACAACTTTTTGAAAAAAGTGTCGTGGGTACACTTCGCTAATCAATTGTAGCCACACTCTAAGTAGAAAACTTCATAATTGTCATAACAACAACCCTTGAAATTAACCTCTATTTTGACTAGCAAAAAAAGTGGGGCACACAATAACATTGAACAATGATTGATTAGAACAGTTAGAAATGGAATTGATTCTATTTGAACCTGCGATATTTTATCGTATCCCCGGAAAAAAAAACATTATATAAATTACATTACATAAATTATAACGTTTGATACATTTGAATGGTTACCGAAAAAAACATCCATAGGTCAGCCCAACACGTTCAAATATGTTTATTACCGATTACTTACTCTTTCAAGGGGGGTGGGGGATCCCCAATGCTAGCGCGATTTAAATTTGACGTTGACGGTATACATTAATTTCATCTATTTATGTATTTGTACATATCTTTTTTATATTTCAGATAGTTTAGGCAATCCAATCAACTTGGCTGGATTGAATACAACATATACACAAACGCTCAACTTTACTCAGGGATTAAACAACTGTACGGGATCATCAGGGGATGCAAACTGTACAATAGAGAATGTCGTTTTAACCAAGGTGGGTAGAATGATTTTTATGTATAAAATGGCCGATCATCACATATGGGAGGATCCAGAAAATTTGAAAACTGGAGATGCCCATAAGAAACTCAAAAAAGCCGAACGGAGTGGGGGGAGGGGAAGGGCAGTGTACTTCTTACAAAATATGTTAGGGCCGATATTTCCTGCAATAGTTTTTTTATATATATAAAACATGACCAAGGGCCTGGCCACATTGGACGCTTCTACTTGCTTTTATTTCCTAACAAAGCTGTCTTCCAATGCATTCCTTGTGGGAAAACAAGAACAACGAGCTGTTAGGTAGCTTTAACTTGCTTTTTTAGTTTCCCATAAGGAATACATTGGAAGACAGCTTTGTTAGGAAATAAAAGCAAGTAAAATATTCCAATGTGGCCAGGCCCTAATGAGTTTTTTAATGAACTCAATTTCGAATGATTCACATTAAGAATTTAAAATTCAAAAATTGTTAAAACTAATGGTTTTTGGAATCGAAAAGTCCAGGGTTGCCATGAATTTTCGTAGTTGATCTTATTAATTATTTATTGATATGATATGATGCTTGGCATTATAATCTTATTTTGATAGAAAACAAGATAACCTATAATTGCTCTTTATTTAGATTGATCCCAGATTGGTATCGTCTATATTTTAAATGAAACATGATTGTATAACGTCACAGATAGATTTGTTTTGTGAAATTGAAATAAGTGAACCTGATATAAATAAACCCATTAACAAAATATTGCACACAACCAAAAATATTATATCATGTCTTTATTTTTCACCAAAGCAGCATATTTCATTTATTTATTATCAGGCATAGACTTCATTTTTTTTTCACGCACGTGTGAAGATTATAAGTAACATCACGTGTATTCGATAACACACTTTTAACCGAGCCTCAAACCTATATTTATTTAATATATAAAAATGCATTCTAAAAGAGTTTGAAGCAGGTTTGAATGCTTATTGAGGTGTGTTTATAGAACATATTTGTTTATAAAACCTCAAGCCGCGTTGGGGCTTGTTCACACGTGAAGAGACAAGCGACAATATACTTAGATATTCTTTATAGAATAGCGACAAGTATATTGTCGCTTCCCTTGTGAACAAGCCCTTACGCAAAAAAACGCAAAACGCTAAATTTCTGTTTTTATACAAATATGGCTTAAAGTTTGTAGTGCCCGATTGGAGTTATGCGTGTTTTAAAAAAGGTGGGTGAACGCGGCTTAGGCCGCGGTTACAAAGATCAAAAAGAAGCTGGGCGTTTTTCACGCGAGCTGCCTTTTAGTGGTTACACTTGAGCAAAAAGAAGCGAGAAGGCTTAACAATCGAGGTTGTCTCCTGTTTGCCAGCAGTATTTCAAAAGCAGTTTAGTGACATGCATGTTGCCATACAAACTGCTGTATCTTTTTGCTTTTTGTTTGACACGAGTTTTTTTTTCATCGAGAAAAATAGAGAGGACTAAACCCTGGCGTGAATAACAGCTAGCTTCTGTTTGCTTTGTGTGACCGAGGCCTTAAAGTGATTTGCAGTTATAACAGCCGACTTGCGATATGACTCGATTTTGATTGCATGAACCCAAAAACGATGCATCAGCTTTGTGGACTGTAGCTCCACGGGGTATATTTTCACTAAATTTTATACCATTCACTCTTTCTGAAAGATGGGCTTGTAAAGGTATCTATTTATAAACAAATTGGTATTATACTGTTATGATAGTGAAGAAAAATACTAAACGATTATGAACATTAATTTTGAAGTGTGAATTATGATTAATAACAAAGTTATACGACGTTTACACAACTCATCATTGAAAGTAACTGCAGAGAAAACAGCTCTGCTCGAGTTGAGGTTTTGGACAAGTTCTTTTTGAGACTTAATGAGCAAATAAGATGCTCTCCACTCGCACAGCGGGAATATTGCAAGTCTCCTATTGAAGGTGTGCCCCTACCCTAACATCCGCGTTTGACTCGTAACCAGTGATGAAATAGCCTTCACACATAGCTTCAAAACACGATTTTAAACGTTGATCTATAGAATGCAAAATCATCTTTAGCAGCTTGGCTTAAAAAAGCAGGGAAGAACGCTCCGTTTCCTATCCTTAGTTGCGATTTTCACCGATTTTTGTTGTTTATAAAATTGCAAAGGGGCGGCATGTTTTTCGTTCCTTGTGATATCATGAAATAAGAAAAAACTGTGACAATTGAGAGTCCCAATGATTATCGCATGTAATTTGTACCCATGCCTTATCTCGCTCGGAAAGAGTCGTCCATAGTTCGTTGAACGTGACAGTGAGAGGAAGACCTACTTTGGGCCCATATGACAGTTTTCCGGACATTCTTTTACGTCCAAGCGTCCGAAGAACATATCTCTTACGTCCAACTCGGACGCGACCTCGGTGCAACGTCTATTCTATGTCTGCGACGAATTAGGACGTCCGGAAAACGTACATATGAGCCCAAAGTAGGTCGTACGCTTAACATGCGTGGATGTCTTGCCGAGGGCGATGCTTGGTACATGTGATCCAATATACTCCGAGACATGCAGTCTAGTACTCGTAGAATTACATAACCTATTAAAGTTCAATAACCTAGTTATATAAACGAAAGCAAAAACCGACCAGATTTCCTATTTGTAATCTTAAACGTATCGCAAAATAAACTAATCTATGTATATATTCTCCTTTTTGCCAATTTAAACGACACTTTTTTGCTCAGTCTGCGGACTGATTATTTTCTCCTGAACAAGCGATGTTTTATTTTGCCTTTTTTTCTTGAAACGTTTTTAAACTCACTCGAAACTTACGAAACATAAAACATGCGCAATTAGAAAACATCTCATTTGTGACGCATATTACATACAGACGTTTTTTGGGGTTTAAAACGCTTTTGGTAAATCAATCAGTTTTTACTGGTTCAACAACCTATTTTCGCAAACGATTCATCATATTTGATTTACATTTGTTTATTTAAAAACCATTGTTACACATTTGTTTATAGGTTTTATATGGAGATTAAATCAAATCGACCTAGTTTCTTATTTTGAGTAATACATGTTGTATAATACTTTTAGACTTTCCATGAAGCTTAAAATAGAAAAAAAAAAATATAAGGTAATTTTATAATGCTAGGAAATTAAGTCGATCAAACAATATACAAATGTGTTTACAAATGTGTATATGGTTAAATTCAATTTTTAAAAACCGCAAATAGCTTAAGTGCCTATAAAGAATAAATATACATATATTTTAAACATTCATAGGCTAAGTAACCGAATAATATAATAATATTAAATCGGATGGCTTTTTTTCGCAAAATGCTATTTTAAACGCTATTTGACATACACACATTTTCTGTAGTTTTGTTTTAACATTTGCCTAACCGACGGATGCAATTATTGCGAGAAGTTAAGTTTTCGATTGCTTGTGCAGAAATCCTTATCTTCTCGAAATTAGTCTCCGATTTACGTTTTCTTATTTGAAGACAAGATCTAAAATAATATTTGGACGAAAGTCCTAAAAGTATATAAAACATCATATTCTCGCATCCCTCACAAGTGGTTGTCCCCCTTTTTATCCGATTTTTATTTGCTATTTCGATCATTTACTTAAGATCACTAAGAGCCTGGCCCCATTAAAAGCGTTCTCTTTTTTTCCCCTAACCAACCTGTCTTTCAATGTATTCCTTATGGACAACTCAAAAACAACGAGCGTTTATATAGCCTTTCGATTTTACCATAAGGAATACCTTGGAAGAAAGGCTTGTTAGAAAAAAAACAAGAAAAAGCTTCCAATGTGGCCAGGCTCTAAGTCTGTTTTCTTTCTTTTTCTTTCTTTTTTCGATTATAGTTTTCATTGGTAAGCTACTAGCCACACGGGATGAGGCAAAAAGTGGCGGTAAAATAAATTCCTAGGTATACACTGAATTCTTTGCACTGAAACCGCAATATTTATTATAAAGAATTTATTGGAAAACCCTTTTTGTTTTGGGAAAAAAGCTCGTAAAAGCTTCCATGTAGTCAGGCCCTGAGCTTTTAAACTCAACATGGTTTATCATAGTAAAGCATGCATGTGTCAAACTAAATAGCCACCCGGTCGAATATTTTTAGAAAGACACAATCATGTTGTTACGACACATTTTTAACACGCTATTTTTTAAATGCAAAACCTACACGTTACATAAGTCCTATTTTTGTCAGATTTATTACTTTCCATCTATCTTTGATTTTCGAATATTGAAATGGGTTAAACTTAATAATATATCTTCGAAATGGGAACATTAAAAAGTTGTTTATTTCGAAAGCAAAACAATATAAGATAAATGCATTTCAATCTTATTTATTGCACCTAACCATGGTTATAGAAATATTTTTTGTCTGGCTTCATAAATCAGCGGTTTTTAAAATGTATTTGATATTTTGAGTGTCTAGGTCTAGAGGGGCCTGGTCACACAGGAGACCTCTGAGATTCCGCTTAAAACAATATATTTTCCAATTGATATTGAGTTATTAAGTGTTATTAAATGTAAACATATAAACAAGTACATGCGCATAACTATGACAAAAACGCAGTGCGCCTTTAGGACTTGGCCACACGGGAGGTTCTTCATCCTTTACCCTAACAAACCGTGTTTTTCAAATAGTCTAGTCCTATGGCAAACTCTTAAAAAATCAATTTGTGCGATTAACATTTTCATAAGGAAACGTTGAGAAACATAGTTAATTATGTGAGAAAACTCGTAAAAGCGTCCTGTATGACAAGTCCCAAGGAGCATGTACGGTACTGGCCATATATGGTCCATGTCAATCTATAGTTGCCCTATTAAAGGTGCGTTTAAATTGATCAAACTAACCTCCAAACCAAGCTTCAAACCACTTAAGGTCATAACGACGATAAACAGTTTATTCCATTATACCACCTTCAAACTTGCTTCAAACGAGATTTCAACTGACTTCAACAGGATATTTTATATGCGCATCTCGTTTGAAAGGTGGTTTGAAGCTAGGTTTGAAGCTAGGTTTGAAGTTGGTTTGAAACTATGTTAGAAGGATATTATGTTGGTATTGTCGAAGCGACGATAGCTTGTTTGAAGCTAGGTGTCAAGGTAGGTTTAATCAATTTGAACTCACTCTAAGCAAATACACTGTAGTATGTTAATAAAAATGTGGATCATGTCCGCATAAAATATTGGTTTCGCTGATTAAAATCTTTCGTGCAAGATAACCCCAAAATTATGCAATAATCAAGTCATGCAATAATCAAGTTATGTAATAATCAGGTTATGTTATAATGTATTACTCACGTGTCAATGCACTTTTGAAAAAAAAAACTCTTTGCTTACAATGATTACAATGTTTTCAAGATGCATTGTTCTTGGCAATTTTCCAAATGTTCGACTTACCTATTTCAATTTTTGGAATCATGATTTTAATGTTATTGATACTCACTTAGTCGGTCGATGACACGATGAGTTTTAAATAAGCTGTTTTAGGGTGCGGTTACATTAAAGTAGCGATTATTATCGCCACTTTCGATTTTCACTGTTTTCCGTTGTTATAAAATCGCTGCTCGCTGCTTGCGATTTCATCAACAAAGAAAAACTGAAAATCGCAAGTTGCGACAAGAATCGCTAATTACATGTAACCACTCCCTTAGACGTCCGAGGGTCTGTCCATATTTTAACATTTCTCGTTTTTTTTTCTCAAGCAAACCGTGTCTACCAATGTATTCCTTATGGGTAACCAACAAATCAGTTAACGCTGATTGTTAACTTGATTGGAATCGCGTTTAATGGTTTCCCATATACAGTATATAGGAAGACAGGGTTTGTTAGGAGTTAAAGCCAAGAAAGGCTTCTAATGTGGCCAGGGCCTTCTAACTTCACATACCTTTCAGCAACGGCATAATAACTTAATGAAATTATAGACCATAGAAGGCTACCTCGGTTTATTGCTCACCTAGAAGCGTATTTTTGTGTTCTCATGTAAATTTATCTATGTAAACCAATTCTAAAAATTTTGATTTTAATAACATTTATAGGTGTACCAATTAGTAAATAGTTCATTTAATAAAAATTTAAATACTCGCGCAAAATGTCATCTTCTTGCCTAATTTTGTAACAAGGGGGTCGCAATTTTTGCTTCCTCGGTTTATTGCTCACCCTATTATTTTCGTTGTTTATCGTTAATAATTTACATTTTCGTGATTGATATGTCTTAAGATAATTTTATCTTCCTGAAAATGCATAAAAGCATTGTATTAGACTTTTGCATAGGCTGTTTGCAGGTTGTATAATAAATAAATTCCAGACCTTTATACCTGTAGGCTATAAATAGATGATCACTGGTTATTTGTCAATCAAATATGAATATTCTATCAAACTACAAATTTTGTTTACTAAAAGCAGCAACTATTGAGGTATGTCCAAGGATTTGCAATGTTCGTAAATGTTCTAAATGTTCTAAATGTTCAAAGTTGAAATTAAAGACATGTAGGAAAATGAAAGTACCAGCCCGGAACGAGTCATAAGTGATATTAAGATTCGCTTGATATGATAGCGTTCAAAATGTTCTAGGGTTCAAAATTGATACAAATGTAAGATGATAACAGTGTAGTTTCCAAATAATTTTGACACATGTATCAACACGTTAATGGACAAGTGTCTTTGTTCGATACGAACACAATCCATGCATGCGTTCAAAATGTTCTAAGGTTCAAACTTTAAAAAATACAGGTGTTTGCGAAGGTAAGCATGAGAAAAGCAGGTGACTACTCTGACCACTTGTTCGTGACTCTATTGTGACGTAATAATTGTCGTGACGTGTATGTACTGTTTTATTTATCAATAACTATTACCAGAAGTACCCAGCGATTTATTCTGTGAGATATGTATTCTTTTTAAATAGCTATCTTGCTGGCATTTTCACAGAACAGAATAGATAGAATATTGTATTTCAAATATTCGATATTTTCCTGGCATTTTATACGAATAAAACTCAAGTTGTAAATATGCTTCTATTAGCCTATAAAGTTGTTGGTTTACAATAAAACGGAATTAAAGCATAGCATGATTACTGTTATGCCATTGTATATATAAGATATACATAACAAAGCCTAAAAATACACTATGCGCAAAAGCAACACTTCTGCATATCAATGTTTTATTCTGCTGGCAAATGTTCACAAAGTTACTGGCGTGATATTTTGTGGGTTTCTTGCTGGCAAATCAAGAATAAAGCCATTTACTAAATACAAATAATTATCAGGTTTTAAGCAGTTTAGAATCAATGTCAAGCCAAATGCAGTAAAATGAGACACTATTTCAAAAATGGCCCGTTGGGTACTCCTGTATTACGCCACGATAACGTTATTTTATGCCTTAACTTTTATTCAAAAAGACCAATGTTTTTTTATTCATAACATAAAATAGATATAAAAATCAAAAGTAAACACTATATAAACTTTCTACTTCTAAAAAGCATTAGAATAAAGTTTGAACCTTAGAACATTTTGAACGTCATATCCATCAAACGTTCAAATTGACGTTCCCATCGGGCTTACCATTATGGTACATGTACCTTAAATGATATTTTAACTTTGAACATTTAGAACATTTAGAACATTTAGAACATTTTCGAACATTGCAAATCCTTGGACATGAATGCAACTATTAAGAAATACTATAACATAACATATATATTGTCTACATAATACAGTATTGAAGTAAAATAGTACTCAGCTAGATAACTTTAACCTCAAAAACATGCTTTGCAAATTACAGTAAACGAATAAGGGTTAAAGACGAAATCATATATTTGGATTTCAATGAAACACCTTAAAAAAATATGCTATATTATATGTAGCGAACTGATTTGGCATCAATTTTTCTAATACAATTTGCTGGAAATGAAACACAGACAAGCATATGTTTATCTAGCTACAGTCTACTTATAGTCTAGGATGTCGAGTACATAATGTAGAATAATGCAATGAAATATTTCATTTTATGCATAGTTTAGGGTAATTGGACCACACAAATCAGTCGAAAAACACATCAAATTTATCATTATTGACAAACAAATATGGTGAGCAATAAACTGAGGTAGAGAATATCCCGACCCCCTTGTTTCAAAAGTTGGCTGAATTAGGTTTTTATGTGTGGTTATTTATATCTTTGTTTAATGAATGTTTAGGTAATTGGTCCACCTACAAATCTTGGGAAAACCAATTTTTTTCTAATTAGTTCACATATAAATGTTTATATTAAACCATGCCACGGCTTAAAGTAAAAATTGATAACTTTTTTCTATTTTTGTAATTGACGTTGAAAATTGGTTTATTAAGTAAATAAAGGAAACTTTTCTTTGTTGCAAATAATGAGAATAATGAGGGATGTGTTGAACTTGGCGTACATTTGGGGAAATTTTAAAAGACTTAGAAAAAAATGCGAATCGTTAGATTGTCATCCATTGCCAAAATAATATGAATGCGGTCCCTTTGGTTCCTTGTCAATTAAACTGAGAGGCGTGTCTGTCTCATTTTACACTTGAAGAGATGTATGCAAAAGTGATTGAAATATTTCATACATTTTCTTTGTCGACAAAGCAGAGGCAAGCGATTTCAGATACATTTCATATAGAAACAATCATATAAATAAAACTCTCTTATCCTCACATAGGTGGTGAAAAAAGCGTTTACCATGGTTTATGGTAAACGGCGATTATTTTCGTTGCTATTTTTGCATACACCCTTCAATTAGATTTTAAGTATAAACAGACACATAGAATGCCCGCCAAAATAGAATCTAGACTCAGTTTTTCTTTAAAAAGATGTTTGGTCCGTTTAGAGACTATACTGTTCTCAAGCGCTTTTCTGTCTATCTTCTATTCAAGTTTTTAAGATTCTTTAAATGCAATAATTCACTGTGAAATGAATGTGTCAATAAAGACCAAAAGACAATAAAGCCAGACCCTAAAACTTTACCTCGCTTCCTTGCTTGATTGAATTACCCTTTGTATAAATGCCACTATGATGCCGGTCAATTACTTTTTCAATCCCAATATACGCATATACTCAAACGTTTCTTCAATATTTCAAAATAACAAAGCTAAAGGAAACAAAAGTTGAAGATATAATTTTAACGTATAATTACTTAAAGCGCATTAATCAGCAATATAGAGAAAAATTGTTCAATAATGTGATTAATAGTTAAGCAAAAGCTTTTTAGTTATCGGCATCTACT
>LQRL01080316.1:6865-16992 GCA_001703475.1 Hydroides elegans | reverse complement strand
CGATTGTTGATTGTTGCTACAATCAACAAGCGGTTGTCATCGTTTCCCACATTTTACTTTGCAGGCTGGAGCTGCGACTAAAAGAACCCATAGAACTACTCGCTTGTTTTCAGAATTTTATATTTTGCTATATTCTCTTTATAAATTTTTGTACGAAATGGTGATTTTGACGATGAAAAAGACATAATTTTCAAAGATTAAATGGTATTTTTTGTATGTCGCTTGTTTTTCGTAGCTTTCGCTTGTTTTCAGCGAATTCTTCGCATTTTTTTCATCGCGCGAGTTGGCAACACTGAAATTTAAACATAGGTTGAAAAAAATAGAACCAATTTGAACGCACCCGCAATGAGACAGTTTACAATTGAAACTCGAGATTTTACCATGTTGGTATATTTGTGATGTCTAATGGAATATAATAACATGATACAAGAGTTTTATTCTATGTTTCTTTGTTAGCTGAAACCGTTTTATACAGACACGGTATGCAGTATAATGTATGCAAATGAGGAGACGCTTATATATGAGATATATTTGGAGCGAATACTTCAGTGCAGTTCCTGCAAATTTGCTCCCCCAAGTATTCAAACAAAACGTCATAAAAAGGTATTATCATGAGTAATTGTTCGCAATTTTGTTATACAGTTCGAATCGTAATGTATTTATGCCTTCGGCGTTCGTTTTGTAATAGTTGTTTTATTTCGCTCTAAATCAGCTTTACAAACGCACAGGAGTGTTTTATCCCTATTTTTGTTTGATTTGCTGGTTGTGTACTGGATATGTGAATACAAAATAAAACAAAATAGTGCCTTCTCGTCCAAGCGTTGCTTAGCAATATAATTCATTTATTGAGAATGATATTAGAAACAAACTTTAAACAATAAAATAACAAAGTAAGGCGGAAAAAGGCCGCAATATAGAACACATATAACAACATATAAACCATTCAATAATATCAATCAAAGCCAGAACGGATTGATATACGACATAAACAAAAACGCGTTAATGCATTGCATCAGTGAAAAACACATTATTCAGTGCCACATAGATAAAAAACTATTTGCAATTTGCACCAAAATGATTTGTGTTACACTTTTTATACACAAAACAACAAAACAGAACGACACTGAAACACTGCCTGAACGCTTAAATAGTTAATGACAGAGACACGAGACAAACTGTGAAAAACTTGATTATTTATGAAAATATATACTTAGAATAAATAAGCTTAAATGGCATGAAAATAAACCTTGATAGAATTGAAGCTTATATAATTAATACGAGCAACAAATATCAAGCAATATATATTGTATTTACCTAGAGGTTTTTAAGCGCCAACAGCACTGCTCCTTTATAAGCCTTTGCAAATTTGAGGAGACCAAGTCGATTTGGATGTACACCGTCTTGCTGAAGATTCGCAAAATGTTGCCGAAAACCCTTCAACTTATATACAAATATCCTCTTCTTTGGGTCCTTGCCAAACGCATGTACGAGAGTATCATTGAAATCATCAACTTTTGTATTAAATCGCTCGACCGATAGTTTGTGTGAGCGTCGGGGTAATGCGCTCCTGTACCAAACCGGGATTAAAACAATTTTTTGGATGCCCATATCAATAAGGGTGTTCAAAAAAGAACGGTATTCTGCTGCAAGTAGCGATGGTGAATACCCATACGAGCACAGATCATTCGTTCCAATATCTATGATTAGAACATCGGGTTTTTTTGCAATAACCGCATTGGCAAATCGCCATAAATCAGTTAAATGCGTACCCGGTTTTGCCAAAAAAGCGCCTCACAATATGTTTCCAAACCGATATTGTATTGATGTAATCCATAGAAATGCTTCTGCAAACGGCAGACAAATGAATGTCCAATAAACATGACCTTTTTAGGAGAATCCATATTCAACCGTAGTAAGAAATAATTATTTTTTGCTATAAGTAATAATACACAATAATATATTTAATACGATAAAATTATGAAGAGAGACACATAATAATTGATTGTATTTGCAGTTGCAAATTAAAACGTCCCCCTTTCTACACCAACACACACAATGAAAAGAGGAAGACTGGAGCTTTACAGAAGTGATGCGCTGTGATTGGATGATAAGTACACCCAAAAATTGCTTTAATGAGTCCCTAATTAAACCTTGTTATTATCAGATATGTGTGTACATGCGAATTTTAGTAAGCTCAATACATAAATTAGATTCAGTAGAGCATATAAAAAAAACGAGATTTCGCATGAAAATATTATCAAACACTGTAAATCATGCTTTTAAATTTCATGTGGAATGTTGGATGAGTCATAGAAAAATACCTCTCCGAGCAGAGTTTAAAGTGTCTTCGTTTTCAAATAATCCTTCAGAATATGTGGATACTCAATATTGTCTAGTATATCAGTCACTTGTTCTTTATACATTCTTCGAAACTTCTTTCTACAAAAGAACTTCAGAGAACGCGGCTCCTGCAACCAACTTTTCAATTCAATGAACTCTTTTGAGTCATCATCGTTTTGAAACGGCGGGAAACCTTGAAGAATTCTATCGCTTAACCTTGTCTCAATCGCACCGCAAATAAGACGTATTAAAGCAATGTGATAATCAGGTATCTTCAAAGCAATGTTGAGAGGCCTAGGAGGCTTTTTACGTCTTAAAAGGAATCTTCTGGGTGTAGAATGTGTTTTAACTAGTCGTTTATTAATATCACAGTCGTTATATATCAAGGCTCGCATTGCAATTACATTGCGCTCGAGTATAGCTGTGATAAGAGGGGTATAACCCGTCATTCCGACACAGTTCATTTTTGCACCAAGATTGCGCAATTTTGAAATAGCCATAGTAACATAACTTGTATCCATATTTTGATTGGCAAAATCCAGATTTGAAATATATCTATCTTTATTATTATCATAACAACATCGAAGCCAATAATTTAAAAACAGTTCTGGTTTGGAAAGGACATGATTTAATAAATAACGTTCATAACAAATGGTTATCGCTTTATGTTTTAATACGTGGTTGTAGATGAATAAATCAACCCCAGTGTTAACGCCATCGGAACGATCATCAAACTGAAATAAACTTTTAAAATCAAAAAGCGGCTTTTCAAGATCAAAACGCGTCAATAGAATATGTACGATGTAAAACGCATTTTGCCCAATCGCCAGTCTTAGCATTAGCCAAAGTAACTCCTTATATCGATCTATGGAACCGCATGCGACGATTGTTCTCGCAAACATTGTAAAACAAAAGCGTCTTGGAAAGCAAAGTAATAATGATGAATCTTTGTGCTTAATTGCCATTGTCATACACCGTTCTACACATGCAAAGTATGATCCGTAATGAAAACAATCAAAACCTAATATTCTATGAAGGAGCTTGATTTTATCTATAAAAGCAATGCTTTTTCTGGTTACTCCATGTTTTCTCCTCTCACAAATGTACATTTGGCAAAGTGTTTCCAAGAACCTTGGACACCAATCGAGGTAAATGCTATTGTTTGCACAAGTCTCATTAAATGAAACTTCAATATTTTGAATAATTGCGTCAATAGCACGTGTACTAACTTTGGGATTGCATATGATATTGAACAATTTGTCTTCCTGAATAAAAGATAAGTGCGATAACAAAACCTGAAGCAAATCTACGGATCGGTACGTATCACACAGGAATGCGGCTAGCTCTAGTATATCAATCTGATCTATTGAACCGAAGATTTCATCAGATTGTTGACTGTTTTCATTAGGTTTTGTGATATCTGGTGCAGAACATGGAAGACTTTGGAGAAAGTCCTGAAATATGTTCGCATATGCTTTGTTTTCTAGCATTCCATCTAGAATATTCTGTTCAAAACTAGTTATTTGGTCGATAGTTATCCATAGGTTGCTATGAGACAATTCTTGTATATGTTCCAATGTACACCTCAGTCCTGCACTATCATTAGACATCACAAAAAAGAAAAGGATATAGCACAATAATTCATCATCAATCGGAATGTGATTATCAGATAACGATTCATATATCTTTGATTGCTCATTTGATTCTTTGCTTGAATTATCCGGCTGTCGTTTATTTTGAAACCTAATGATATTATCCGTTGTGATATCACTTTCATAATACCAGTTCGACATTATGATTGATTATATTTATAGATAATGTTGTAGATATGAATTGCAAGTTCGAAAGTAAACACTGTAAGACATTAAAGAAACTAACTCTACATAGCAGCTAACATGCGACTATATATAATCCCGTCAATTCGAATATTTGTTTGCGAAAGTAGCTATTCGTCGCTTTAATACGTAACATAATTAAACTCAAACGCAGTTAACAGTTCACTTAACTTTAGTTTTTAAAGTGATATGTAGATAAGATAATGTTAATACTGACCACAACTGTTACAGATTAACCAGTGAAAATCTCCTTATAGATGATCGAGTTGATATTAATCACATATCTAGATTGTTTCAGCAAGATTAAACTTGACAACAATAACTGGTTAATTTATTTGCACACTAGACGTCATTAATGGTAAGAAAGAGGCTGAGTGCTCAAGTATTCAAAAGTGTATACTAATTGGTATATGTGCATTGGTCACTGTAGTAAAGAGTTCAATTATCAAATCAGAAATTTATAACTTGATTGGCACATTGCAACGATTTGTTGACTTAACGTATTTCGCCGAAATGTATACCTAAGTGTCGCATGAACATAAATTTATAGAAAAAAATACCTAAATAATTCTACTAAATCAAAGTGATAATTATAATTTATCGTTTGACGACTTGATACTCCTTATGTGAGTGATCTATCTAAACACTCGATCGATTGATTAAAAAAAACGTTATTTCAGACTTTAAACACCATTGCACAAAATAATTAAATAATTGGCAATGCATTTATGTCACAGGTTCTATAATTGTATATCTGCATCTCTTGCATCTTTGAATATTCGAGACGTTGATATTATCAATTGATGTAGTGATTATGACCAAAACAAATATGAAATCATGGATACCTTTGTTTGTGTCAGAAATGTTGATTTCATTATATTTTCTTAACATATGGTAAATAAATCACTAAAGTTGTCTTTATAGCTTCATGTACTTTTGAAACCTGCGTAAAGCACTGATACCTTAACTCAATAATGCGCTCTTATATGTTTCCAATTGACTGGATTACACAGTATATAGTTTGATGTTAACGGTTATATAGATTTTGTGTCTTTACCGCTAAAGTTTCAAAATGTTTTTTTAAAGTGCAAATCATATCTTTAATTTTATATATTAATTTAATTAATCATAATGTCAAAATGTTATTATGAAAGTGATATCACATAAGATAATATCATTAAGTTTCAAAATAAACAAAACAGCCGGGTGATTCAAGCAATGAATCAAATGAACCATCAAAGGCATCTGAATCGTTACATGATACTCATATTTCGACGGATGATGAATCATTACGATGTATCATTTTCTGTTTTGTTTTCTCAAAAAATATTGCAGGATTGAGTTGTACATTAGAACATACACACGACTTGTCTCATAGCAACCTTTGGATATCTATCGGCCAAATCACTTCCTTTGAACAGAATATTCTAGATGGAATACTAGAAAACAAAGCATATGCAAACTTATTTCAGGACTTTCTCCGTATTTTTTTACATTATGCACCACATATCAAAGAACTTATTGGAAATAGTTAGCAATCTGATGAAATCACCGGTTCAATAGAACAATTCAATTTACTAGAGCTAGCATCACTCTTATGCAATACTTACCGATCCTCTGAAGGTTTTGTTATCGCATTTATCTTTCATTCAAGAAGACAAAATTGTTCAATATCATTTGGAATTCAAAATAAGTTCACAATCAATAGGCGCAATTATTCACAATATTGAAATTTCATTTAATGAAGTCTGTGAAGACAAAAGCATTTATCTAGATTGGAGTCCAAGATTCCTGGAGACACTTTGCCAACTGTAAATTGGTGAGAAAAGAAAATATGGAGTAACCACAAAAAACATTGATTTTATAGAGAAAATAAAGCTATTTCACAAACTATTAGGCTTTGATTATTTCCATTACGGATCATACTTTGCATATGTACAGCGGTGAATGACAATGGCGATTGAACACCAAGATTTATCATTATTACTATGCTTTCCAAGATGCTTTTGTTTTACATCCTGTGGCAGTAAAGTTCATTTTATACAAGAATATAGCGATTTGCTTTTGCTATTGCTCAGACTAGCAATCCAGCGAAAGGCATTTTACATTGTAGATATATATTCTATTGACCCGTTTTGATCCTGAAACGCCTTTTTTTTATTTTAAAGATCGACGTTTATTTCAAATTGATTATCGTCCGATAGCGTTAGCACTGGGGTTGATTTGTTCATTTAAAATCATGTATTAAAACACAAAGCGATCGCATTTTATTTTGAAAACTATTTATTAAAGCATGTGCTTTCCAAAAACCAGAACTGTTCTTAAATCAATGGCTGCGTTGCTGTTATGATGATGATTAAGATAGATATATTTCAAATCTGAATTTTACCACTCAAAATATGGATACAACTTACGTTACTGCGATTATTTCAAAATCACCCCAGTTAGGCGCAACAATTAACTATGCCGGAATGACAGGTTATTCACCAATTATCACAGCTACACTCGACCACAATGTAATTGCAATTCGAGCCTTACTCTTTGACGAGTGTGATATCAATAAACCACTAGTTAAAACATATTTTGCACCTCAATCATTCATGTCAAAACGAAAAGGCCTCCAAGTGCTATTGATATTGTTTTAAGGATACCTGATTATCACATTGCTTTAATTCTACTTATGTGCGGAGCAAGGAGAAGAAGTCTTAGCAGACAAAAATCTTCAAGGTGCCCCGTCATTTCAAAATGTTAAACATGATAACTTTATTGAATTGCATCGCTGGTTAGAAGAGCCGCGCTCACTTAAGTTCTTTTATAGAAAGAAGTTTCGAAGGATGTATAAAGAAAAAGTGACTAATATACTAGACAATATTGATTATCCGCAGATTCTGAAGGATTATTTGAGAACAAAGACTCTTTAAGGTCTGTTAACAAAGAATTATTTGCAATGGCGCAGTACAGTTTATGCGACGAACATTCAAAGCTTCGTTCTTGTAGAGTCTTATTATTTACATGTTTACCCGAATCTGTTTTTCAATGTCCTCTACTTAATCTTATTTATATAATGAGTTAACTATCTAGAATTTGTATGTAGTTGTGCGCTCTTGATTTGGAATCAACATAAAGTAGCGCATTCATTGATTTAAAATACATGTTTTACTTATGTCATAGCAGAGAATATGTGAGTTTGTATCATAATCCTAACTCGATAATTCTTGTTTAAAACTTCATTAAACATGTGAACTAATTCAGTTAAACCTTATCAAAACATATTCATAGTTTGGTAATACTATATTCATTTTTATTGTATTTGTTTGTCGTAAGGTTATAGAGCCTTAAAAACAATAAACTGAAAACAATTTAGTTTATTTGTTATTTCAAAAGTGCTCGAAATTTTATTTTAGGCAAACATACAAGCATAATGTGGATTTTAATATATACAAACAACACTTTCTAGAAATCAAAATTGAATAAAGAATATCAAATGTGCATGGTGTCAATATAACAAAGATTATACATTGTAAAAAATGAATTAATATACTAGCATATGGGCTCCGACCTGGTTTCCGAACGAATAAACTTTACATGAGGATTTAAACAATACATTTTCAGCATAAATGTGAATTGGATTTTTAAGGTGACATCCTGATATATCTCAAGCAATTTTACAAAATTTATGATGAGATGTTTCTTATCTTTATCTTAGCAATAACCCCATTCCCGCCTTTTATTCTGTAGATATGTTTGGCATGTAAATCGAACAGCACTGAGAGTATCCAATCATTCGCGTCAATCCTTATTTTAGAAACTGTCAAGCATTAAGCTTTAATGTTAGCCAATGTCACATTGTCTGTATTTGATATTTCATGGACATGTGGCCCGCCTTATTTACATAAAAATAGGGATCCTATAACCCAGTGAAGTAATAAAGGCCTAAATTGAATTATGTTGAAATGCCGACCCAAGTTGTCAAACAACATAGGTTTGTTTGTCTTTGACACGACCCGCATAAGCGATTATGTAAGCCAGCCCGTTGTTTACCATTTCGGACCTTCTATAAACACACCATATTCCTCCTACAATGCTTAAGATCGTTCTTGAAAACTGCCTATCCCAAAACATGTAAATTTCCAAAATCAACAAGATAAAAAATATCTAAATAACAATAACTATATCAAATAAACATCGTAAAAATTCTGAATCAAATGGTGTATTTTTTATTCACGCGATATAATGCTATCTATATTAAAATTGGATTGAAACAGGTCGCGCTAGTCAAATTTGGAAATTAATAAAAACATTTTGGGCACAAAAATATGATTTGAGTTTATCCAATTTATCAGTATCAAAATGATCCTGAAACTATCACGAAATATATCATACAACTTGAATAATATGGATCACATGGATTAATCAAATTTTTTATCCGTATCAAACTGATACCGCTATGATAAAGAAAACTAAAATATAATTAGATAAGTGGGATGGCGTCGACAGGTAGAACATATTATTTTACTTAATCCAATTAATCAGTATCAAAAGGGACAATAAATAAATGAATTGATTATAAATATCGAACAAAAATAAATAACGGGATGCTGTGTTTCGCGGCGACCGGCAGATCATATGGATTGACTCAATCCAATTAATCAGTATCAAAATAATACGGGAAAATAAAATAAATGAATAAGCTATAAAAACGCAAAAACATAATAAAAATAGAAAAGCGTGATAGCGTGTTTCGCGTCGACAGGCAGAACTAATGATTTGACTTAATCTAATTAATCAGTATCAAAACGAAAAAAAAAACTGATAAATATATAAATCGAAAAATCAAAAAGAATACAATAAATAAAAATAGAAAAGCGGGAAGGTGTGTTTAGCGTGTACAGGCAGTGCCTTTCAGGATTCGCAAATTCCTTCATTTATCAAGACGCAACGCAATGCAATTCATGGGTTCTGTGCATAAGGGTTCCGGTTGAAAAAACCGGGATAGTGAAGGCAACATTTATCCGTGAATAGAAGTACAAATTGAAATATTGCAGTTTTGGTAAATTGATTTCAAAAATACTATAAATAGTATATCATATACCGAACTCTTATCAATTTGGTATTGTAGATATCTTGCATATGATCATCCTGAGTATTTGTTTGTGTTTGCAACGGGAAACGGAACGAGAGTCTTTTGATGAAATATCAATCTCGGCCAAATTTTAGATTGAGTAAAGGTACATTGAGTGAATTGAGTAAATTGATGCATGAAACCCTTAATTTATCAAGACGCAACCTATCTAACACTACAATTACAAAACATCTCACCGGGCCTCCCTCGCTCGCTATGAAATCTATTTCTTTACCTTGACCGAGTAAGGAACTAGCCTCATTGGAAGCTTTTTTGTGTTTCTATCCCATAACAAATCGTAATTTCTCCTTCCCTTCTCCCTTTAACATTTATTTCTTTACCTTGACCATTTAAGGGCCTCGATCGCCACATTGGAGGCCTATTTGAAATATTTTCAAGTAGTTTTTTTTTCGGAAATTCAGAAACACTTAAATTTCGTATCCATTAAAACATGGTTGCTGGTTGATTGTTTTTTTTTTTCATGGGAAACCCCAAAATGCGATTTGAATTTTAAGAACTCAATGAGCGTAAATATTTCGTTTTGAGTTGCCAAAAAGGAAAACATCGGGAAACACGGTTTATTAGGGGAAATAATTGAAAAGGAGTACAATGTGTCGAAGATGAAAAAACGCAAAAAAAAAACTTCCAGTTTGGCCAGGCCCTCAAACAGGTAATTGATTGTAGGTATCTCATCCCTGATAGTGCGATCCCCATGTTTTGACTTTTGCCATGTAACATGAATCTTGATTTCAGTAAGAGCAACATCTGTTTTAGAAATACCTTTAGCTTTTTATCTAGAGCAGATAAGAATCAAGTAGCATGCGTTAAGT
>LQRL01080315.1:5450-18517 GCA_001703475.1 Hydroides elegans | reverse complement strand
ACAATTGTGACGTGTTTCGCTTAGTTTTATATAGTAAGGCACTATTTTAGTGAAATGTTACTGTTAAGGAAGCTTTACGACTTTTGAATTCAACATTTTTTGAAGGAAAGGTTCGGGTGGGCCGCCCTGAGGGCCTGTTATCATTAGCGACGACTTGTCGGAAATCATGTTTTATTTTTATGATAACCGATTCGATTCTTCAAAATAAGTTGTCGATCTATAAATATTAGGCCTACCTTTAATATTCAGGCCTTCTTTCGGTCAACGATTTGATATCGTCAGAGAAATCAGCTAAAAACCTCGAAAAGTGGGCCACTGACGGCCTTCGACCTCGTATATGTTTGAACTAGATTAAAGTGTTATTGATTTTAATGTCGTATTAACAATACTTTACATGCGTCGACATGTCTACCTGTCGAGTATGTATATGTCAATGGTCGAATTTGTTTTTAAAATACTTTCAATGTACCGACCTCTTCACATGTGTACCTGTCCATCGAATCAATAAAATCTATTCATCAGCAACTTTGACCCTGGCAAAATTGCAGGAAAAATACATCGTTATGTCCTACAATTAGTTTGCCGAAGTAGCTCATGTAATCTCCAAGAACCACTGTTCTTTTGATAGTCTGGTTAGCATGAGTGATTTTGTTGAGGATATTCTCAAACTGCCTTGGCCGATGTTGACGTTTTATACATTTAAATGTATAGCAATAATAATTCACCTGATCTATGTCTCTGTAAAACAATGTTATGGTGCTTAGGTGGGGCGATAAAGTTTGATCAAAATATTGAAACTATCAACTGTTCTGCGCACGAAGATATTTTTTTCTGATGTGAATATTTTAATTATAATTTCCACAATGAATAGTAGAGGATATAACGGAATTATGGAACAATATTTCACTATACTTTGTGTTTGCATATATATTTTTCATTGATCCAGATTTCTATATAAGAATAAAATTGTCTTAAATAATAGGTGTATATATTAGTTATGGATGCTGAAAAGAAAAATCTAATCATAATAATAGTTTCGATGATATCAGTACTTTGTCACACACAAGTGAGTTTAGGCCCATAATACAATTATGGAACATATAAATACTTGTGTCAGGTATGTCAATGTTAGTCATTTTAACTACTGTAAACGTTACAGTTTTTAATTTATATACTTGTTAAACTTCCTAGACTATGACGTTAACAAAATGACCATTTTTTAATAGACTAAATCTACCAATCAGACATCCTACACCTTACGTATCTGTATGTCAATCGAATTCTCACTAAGTAAAGCAACTTAATTACTACCACTATAATTCTATGGTGAATATGCCTATAAGATACGTTAGAGGTCTATTTAGAAGTATGCCAATACTTTGATAGTCGCCGTTATATATAGGATTCATTATTCACGATTATAAAAAGGATAGAATATTGTAAATTGGTATGAATCTGATCATTAATTGCCTGAAATAATGTTTTCTGGAGCAATAATGAATTTTGTATGATCGTTATCCTTAGCTAGAATGATTCCTCCCCAAAAGTATGCTCGCAAACTGCGTCTTATTGCATAAAGACAAATCGTTCCATAATTGTATAATCGGGTTATGTTTACCTGTCAACTTTATATTCGATTTCAACATTTTATTGGCTAGTATAAGTAATACCATATTATGTTTATGTAAAGAGGATATATACACCTATATTCTGCAATTAAAATATAAATTGAATAATATAGAATTTAAATGTATTATGAATTCAAACACTGGTAAGAGTGAAATACTGTTCCATAATTCCGTAATATCCTCTACTGTGCCCAGTGCGTATTAAATAGATAAGTAGTATGTATTTCATTTTTTTGCTAGACGTCTGAAAGTGCATAACACAAACATAAACATACATTGTTATGATTGATCGATATATGATTGCAATGTCTTCCACTAATCACACAGTACTAAATAGGGGAAGTTTTGAAAGCCCAAGGTCACCTATTTTTAGACTCTTGTTCACTTGTTCTTCCGCTTGATCGCAAATATTAATTGTGTCATATTGGTAGTTTACACAATAATATCCGTTAAGGTGTTAACTAATATTAATAGTACATAATTGAAAACTAGTACAGTGTATGATTTAGTTTATCGTCATGTTTCGCGATATAGACTCTACGCAAATGAAAGTTTAAACAAACACCCCAGTAATGATTTTATTTTCGCTTGGTTTAATTTGAATAGAGCTATGACACAATTAATTCAGCACACTGCTCGAAAAAAGTTATCTGGGATATTCTGCTTGAATGTAAAACTAAACCCAAATGTAGAAAATTTAATAGCTAGTGTGTCATATGTTCGATTGTCTACTTTCAGTGAGCAGAGAGAAAGCTCGGGCAGAATGTTCGTCGGATACTTGCCCCTAGCAGGAATATTGTTTTTTATTTGTGGTTTCTATTTGTTTTATTGTCGTTTTTCAGCGACCAGAAAAAAAAAACAGTTAGGGCAGAATGTTCGTCGGATACTTGGCCCTAGCGGGGGCCGTTATGGCTCTGTACGTGTATTGGAGGCACCAATGGCTCAAATACGATTTCTCATATATAAAGAAGCTGGTTAGCATGGGTAAGTTTTTGAAATTAGGTATAATCTATGTGTAATGGTGCGGTCAAGCACTTGATAGATTTTCTGAAATCGCAGCGAAATTTGAAGAAAAGACATGTATCGTAAACCCAGCGATATTTAGCACACAGCTATATTTCAGCAATATTTCGCACCCAGCGATATTTCTTGAATTTCGCGGTCATTTTAGATAATTTTGTAAGTGCCCGCCCCAAACATTATTGTAAAATAGGTTGATCAGGCACAATGCTATGGTCAAGCATTTTCGGCAATGGCTGAGCAATTGAAAGCAAATATGTCATATCAATATCGCGGTGTGTAAATATAAAAACTCAGCCCAGTACATATAAACAATCTATCAATGCATTGTGCAGATGTAATGATTTCTTAATTACAAACGTTTAGACGATGTACCTGTTAAACAAGAATCCACTTATTTATGTTTCAGCTATCTTTGTAAAGCGAAGCATTCGCTCAAGGAAATGGCTGATCGATTTCTTTGAAGACAATGCCAAGCGTTTACCGAACAAGAAAATGGTTTTATATGAAGACGAATCCTTTACTTTCGAAGAGGTGAATAGAAGAGCCAATCAAGTTGCCAATTTTGCGTTAGAGTCCGGATTGAAAAGAGGCGACGTTGTCGCACTCATGATACAAAATGAGCCGGCCTATGTTTGGACATATCTTGGTAAGATTTAATCATTTGATTTATGTGTTTTAGGAAGGACTAAGAAATAAAGCAATATCTTCATAATCGAAAATGCCGTTTCGAAACGTTTTCGAAGCAAAACAAAAGGGCTCAGTTTAATCGTTGGTTTTAAAACCTGGTTATTCGACACCTAATTCATTAAAAGTATAAAAGCTATGATGTTTGTCAGCCGTTAACACAATGTAAGACTACATGGTTTCTACCGTCGTGGACTAAATTCAACCATGCATTTTTTTGCTCGCCATAAGATTTTGCACTTGTTTTTTTTAAGATATTAAGTATGATAGACAACCGTACTCTTTTTCTTTGATAGGAATGGCGAAGGTTGGGGTCGTGTGTTCCATGATCAACACAAACCTCCGCCTCAAGTCACTGCAACACTGTCTTGCAGTGAGCAAAGCAAAAGCCATCATCATTGGACAAGGTGAGTCATTTATAGCATGTTCTTGGATAAGAATTAGGGTGCAGTTCTGGTAATTGTAGTTCCCAGAGAACAAACATTTAGGTTCGAATGACGCCATGCAGTTTGCAAAGCGAAAATTATTATTGGACGAGGTGAGATTGGTTAAGATGTTCTCTGCTAAATTGAGTCATTAGCCGTAATTTCTCTTCGACGCAGGGTTAGATTTGACGATATGTTCTCGCCTAGAATTGAATGAGTACTTTTCCTTTTCAATGTATATGCCATAAAACAAACGTAATATGTTATATTCGTCGGCCAAATGTCAGTCATCTAAGATTTATAAGATCAATTTTAATGTTTATGTCGTATTTCATATATAGATACTGTAAACTATGTTACAGCTAAAATTGTTCCTACAATTCAAATTTAATGATAATGAAGCCTTCACTGTAATCAAGCGATCAATATAAAAAGCAAATTTAAACGAACAACACATTAGCTATTTATATTTATATGATAGGGTCATTAATAATACAAATTGATGCATCAGTCAAAAAGGTAATTAATGACTTCTTTCACGGAGTCATTGAGACGGTTTAAATGTGGTTGATTGTTCATTATGTAAAAGACCCTAAAGGGGTAAATTAAGTTCAAAACACATTAAATTTGAACATGTATTCAAATTTAGCATATACTGATATATCATATACTTCAACTTGGTGATAATATATTAAATTAACTGTAGACTTTATTTTGAACTCTAAAATAGAGGATTGTGCAGACAGTTTCAAGCGTCTTGGTTGATAGCTTAAATGACGACCTCAAATTTGTCTTTAAATATTAGATAAAGTGCCAAATAGAAGTTCATAAAACTTTTTGTCAGACATACACAATTTGATGAACATTGTGTAAATGTGTATTCTTACGAAATGATATAAACAAAGTTTCATCGTACAAAGTAAAATGTTGCATGATAGTCATTCATATGCCAAACATATGCCATTTAATTAACAATTATTTGCATATGATAAACATGTATGCAATGGCGCTCGGATACTGACTTAATGAAATGCAATAACCCAGAAATCTTAATTCACCCATTGCGATGATAAAGTTTCAGAATATCTTTTAAAACATAAGTAAAATAAAACTTCATATGGGCCCATGGTCTGCTCAAATCCTCGATCGATAAATCTTTACTTAAACAAAATGTGTACCAATTAATTAGTGTATTTATAATTTTATAACCATCGCAATCCTAATTTTACAGCCCCCGAATTAAGAAGCGCTGTGCAAGAAATCGACCTACCAGACGACGCGACTATTTACTACCAGGGCTCTTCTGTGGATGTGCCCAATGGTTGGCGCTCCTTTGATGACGGAATGAACAAAGCGTCGAACAAACAGCCGGATGTGAGCATTCGAAGCGAAATCACTGCGCGTGATGCCATTTGTTATATATTTACGTCGGGAACTACAGGTGGGTTGAACTAAAACAATAATTAATAAATATTAAATAACATTAATACAATAAATGAAGTTAAATAAAATGAGTACTGAGCAACTGATTTTGGTGTGTAATAATTTAAACTCCAAAAGATTATATTTATTCAAGTGCAGGCGTTCTGAAACTTGTGAATTTTATTCGATATCTTATTGCGTGTTGAAAAAAAAAACTAATTGAGATAAAAAAGAAAAAGCAAATAAGTGATAGATGGATCATTTTCAATAAAACTCAAGCAAGTAATAAGTGGATGAATACGAACGGGCCGGCTTTTGTAATGTAACCTTTTTTGTAATGTCATCCGTTTGTGATGGTTCCCTATTGTTTTTGTTACCTTTTGATATGGTTCCGTATCCAGGGTTGCCGAAACCAGCCCTATTCGCACAGGATCGGGCTCTGAGGGCCACGTGTGTTATGGAAGTGGCAGGGATTCTAGAAAGTGATGTGGTCTACACCGCACTTCCTTTGTATCACAGCGCCGGTCTGGGAATAGCGCTTGGTTCAACAGCGAGATTCGGTAAGTTTGCAATAGGTGGGGTTGGGTCATCATAATAAATAAGGGTAGGTTAGTATCTAATGGACTTGTGTTAGGTCGACTATAAAATACGTATATATAACAGGGTTAGTTATGTCAGTTTAGAAAAACAAGTTTATATAAATGTTACGTGCCATGGCAACGGGCTCTTTCCGACTTATCAGTGCTTATCATACTTATCTTTCCCTTGGCATTGTTTTAGACTTTCCTAATATTATTTTAACTCGTCTTCTTGTATCACGATTTAAATTTGATAATGGTTTGTGATAACATTTACCTCAATCTAAAGCTGTTATCTAGATATCTATGTTTCTACAAAAGTATTTAAATTGTAATTGTCCAATACTTTAAAGTGTTTGTACCTTGATATCAATATCTTGTATATTTTAGGTTGCACATTGGCACTCAGGAAAAAGTTTTCAGCAAGCAAGTTTTGGGATGATTGTCGCAAATATGACGTCACTGTGATTCAATATATCGGGGAGTTATGTCGGTTCCTTTTGAGTCAACCGGAGGTAATCCCTCATTTATTCCAGGCCTTTACTAAATATCATTCACAGGGTTCAGATGTTATTATTTATATAAAAACATTATTTTAGTTTTTCTTAAAAATAATAACATGTGTACATGTATATTATATGTATTCTTAAATAAAAACGGTTATGATGCCCCGAAATTGTTCTATAGATACTGAAGAGGCAAGTTTGCAAAAACAAGTTAGCTTACTAATGTGTTCGACTGTATGCAACCGTTAAAGCTAATTTTCTTTCGATTTTTTTTTCGATAGTAAAGCTGGGTCATTGTTTGTGATTGCGTGAAAGCGATAAGATCTATTGATTGAAGGACAAAACACACTCAGATAAAAGTTGAATAGTTTTTCCTATTTGTCTATAGAGAGACAACGACAAGACCCATTCCGTCCGCATGGCGCATGGCAACGGACTTCGTGCCGACATCTGGCCACAGTTCAAAAGTCGCTTCGGTATCGACAAAATCGTTGATTTCTATGCGGCCACCGAGGGAAATACAGGGTTCATCAATATCTTCAATAGGGATGGAAGCGTTGGACGCTGTTCTCCCATTTTGGTACGTTAGAGAACATCGAAAATTTAGGTGTATGTGAAAGCTTATCAGATAACAAACAGTAGGCCAAAAAAAAATCGATATTTAAATTTATAAATTCAATTGGGATCTAATGTGTAACGAGTATTGATTTCTGTAAGCTCATTACCCATATACCTTAAAAACAGTTTTAAAGAATTATTTTTATCTGAAGCCAAAATACAATGATTCAGTATTTCATTTCTTCATTTATAACAGAAAACCCTTTTCCCTATCCGGTTCCTTAAGTACGACCTGAACACCGCACAACCCGTTCGTGATTCGAAGGGTCGCTGCATGGAAGTTGCAGTCGGTAAGTTCGATTCATTTCTTTTCGAACATATAAACTCTCAGGATGTAATGACTAAGGACACTTAACGCTTAGCTGTCAATTAAGCTATTGACTTATTGATACATGTATGACGTTGGGTTATTTCTGCCAAATCCAGCGGATATGTTCAGAGACACGATGTGACCCATATAAATTAGTTTACCATTTGCCTCTTTGCTTAATCTGTTCAAAAGTATAAACAAATACCCCATGTGACTTTCTGATTGGCTAAATTGCATTCATGTAAAATAACTAGCTTTGACATCAATGTCTTAAATACCTAGTACATGCTACTATAATTTGTACAATCACTTATACAATCTTACTAAAGCAATGTTAACGTTACGCATTACGCTTTCAGGCGAGCCCGGTTTGATGGTGTGCGGCATTAAAAAGGACCTTGAATTCGACGGTTATGTGGGCAAAAAGGAACTTACCGGGAGCAAAATCTTGCGCAACGTGTTTAAGGAGGGTGACGCCTATTTTAACTCAGGAGATCTGCTAACTGTAGATGAGGAACATTTTGTGTATTTCACTGATCGTATTGGTGATACATTCAGGTATACTTGATGTATAGGTGTAAACTTGTCAGAGGGCTTCAACGCCTTAACTTTTCATTTCTTATGTTTTAGATGTTTACATATTTTCTCACATACATGTATATTTTCTTATGTTTACATTCACTGTATGTGGGAGTTGAGTATAAATATAATGGATCGCATTTGGATGGATGGATAATAATTTGGTGTTGACGCTATTATTTTCATTCAATGTTTAGATGCTATAATATATGCATAATCCATTTTTTTCAAACATTAAATAAAGTTATTAAAGTATTGGGATTCTGACCTTTTTACAGATGGAAAGGTGAAAACGTGTCGACCACGGAGGTGTCCAACGTCATTTGCGAACTGGCTTGGATTGAAGACTCAAATTGCTACGGTGTGGCAGTTCCAGGTATTTGTATATTACAGCAACGGCTATATACATGTAGACATTATATGCACATTTGAAGGGTCTGGGCATAAAGATTCTAGCTTATAAAAGAACTTTTTGTACCGAGTATTTGAACGACTAGTATTACGCTTGATCGATGTCGTATAATATAGTTCAACATAAATATTAATCATAAGCAAGATTTCCTTAAGAAAACTCGTTAAGAATTCACTATCTTTTAGGTCATTTTTATTTAGAGTCGATTTTCTCAAACCAAAAATCCACATAGTACCGGTATGCACCTTGTCCGCCTTCATTCACCTCTTGCTGATCAAATGACATGTAGCTGTAGCTCATTTCATATCAAAATCATATTTTATATTTATTTCTTTCTTTCAATAGGTTTCGATGGCAAATGCGGCATGGCAGCTTTGACCTTGACTGAAGGTCACGAATTGACCTCAAATGACCTTTCCGACCTCTACCGTCACTGCGCCGAGTTCCTGGCCGCATACGCCGGTCCACGGTTCTTACGAATCCAACAAGAAATGCAAATGACGAGCACAATGAAACAGCAAAAAACGACGCTTGTCAAGGAAGGTTTTGATCCCGAACAGTGCAAAACAGATAAGCTGTATTATATGGATGTGGAGAATAAGACCTTTTCACCGGTCACCGCTGAAGCTTATGAAGCTATAATAGCGGGAAAAGTCCGTCTTTAAGGAGAAAGAAATCCTCTTGATTAATATCTAGGTTGATAGAATTCTATATTTAGTCGAAAGCCAATGTTTATCGATATAAGAAATAAGGGATTACCCATAAAGTCTGATGAATTATCATGAATTATAAATTTGTCTTTCACAAATTTATCATCAGCAAAAAAAAAAAAAAAAAACATTTTTTTTTGTCCACCACAAATCTAGATTTTTAAAGGTGTTTTTAAGCATACTTGATGTACAGCTGCCCATAGCTGTACTCTGTTTTTTTAAACAAATGTTAACTAGGGCTTTGTAAACGATTCCAAGAATTTCACAATACATATGCAAGGTCTGTCAATAGGTGTAATGTAGCTTATTTTTTTAGTTTTTTTTTTACATATATTTTGTATAAGCTGCAATATATACATTGAAAAATACCTCATGCGCCTTATTTAAACGCATCAGAACTGGATTATGGCTTTACAACCCTTTTAGTCATTTGATCACTTGATCAAATTTTTGTAAAAATGCAGCATTCCATAATCGATTCGAACGGGAAATATTTCAATATAGATTTAAGTTTTTTTTGTCAAATATGTATAATTCAGTTGTGGAAGAATAAGCTATAAGCTTTCATAATACATTGTTTTACACCTAATTTTCTAGCTGTGTCTAGTGGTCGTAAGCAAAAATGTAAGTGTTATCTTGTGAGATATTTAACAACGTGTAGTGTTATGTAATAGTAGATTATGGCATTGAAAGGATTAACAACAAAATATAAGTAGGTAGCTATAAACTTGGATAAACTCACATTTTTTAACGTTGAAATATAGTTGAACAAAGTGTTTATGTGATATTATCAATGAGATTAGGAATTATTAAGTTTACATTTGCAAATAAACAATGTATGTTAGGATTAGATAGGATATTAAACTTATTTAATCGATTTGAGATAGACCATTTCATACAGGGTTGACATTTTTTTGCAATGCTCAATTAATTTATGAGATTTTTTTCCCAGATGTCCATCATTTAATTCCATCCAAATAGAAACAAATCAACGTCTAGTTACATTAGATTATTTCGTATTCAATAATGATATATGCCTCGGTATTTATAAAAATCAGGTTCATTAGATAGCATGTTACCTAAATATGCTAATATGATATATTGTTTTTTTTTCTTGATGAAAATGCGTGTTATGTACATTGGTAGAACCGAAAAACTGGGATCGATGTAAAGTATATTCCATTATATTTATTTCTATATGTTCGTTTCTTTTATGTATTTTGTATACAGAAGTTATATTGTTTGTTATATAGATATGTATATTTTTGGGATATTTTTGTTTTATATGTTCATTGTTGTAATTTTGTAGGATTAATATTAGAAATATAATAATATTGAAAAACTAAACAGATCGATATTTACGAATAATATTGAGTGTTAGGATAATTTCTTTTTTTCTCATTTAAACCCTCTTTGAATAACATACAAAAAATATCTTTGGTTAACAGTGCCGTAAAAATATGAATCAAATTTAGAAAATGTAAAGCGCGAAAAATGCCTGATAATCCGTTCAATGATCGTTTTGTTGTTGGCTTTGACCTGTTTTACCTCTTTGGACAAATGCATTATAATAGCCAAATTGCATATATATCTACTAAACGGTTTCTTAATATTGATCAATCTTTGTTTTGAAATTAACAACAGAAAACTAACCACATGATGTCATTATATCTCATGATATCATTCGCGGTGCTTAAGAATTGATTAACAACTAACCCTTGGTACATTTGTAGGACAGAATTGACTTAACCCTTACACTATATTAACCATTCATTATAACGAACAACTCTTGTATTTCGATAGTTTGGAAGCTAACGTGTTAAAACATTCTAATTAAAAAAAAAACCTTTGTGCTTAAGCTGGTATTTGTTATCAAAATAAGTCAATTTATTGGGGTGCTTAAGTTGTAATTCATAGCGGTGGAAGTGAAATAGTTTTCAGATTCACATTATTTTTTAAAACAATTATATATTGTTTGTAATCTTTGTTAGTGATTCAATGATTCACGATTTATATTTTTGATATAATTATGTTAGAAATGTGCCATTTCAAAATGATAGTCAAAACAGAAATTCTTATGCGTCACATAATATTAGTTATTACCTTAAACTTGTTATATGCTATTTGGTATGTACTTGCAATAATTTAGCTGTTTTATTACCGAGCTTGCGATTTGATAGTTAATAGTTAATATTTTTTTTTTATATTATTTTGTTATGTGTCATTTAGATTGATAGTCTATATAAAATGCTTATGTTCACGAGCCACAAGTTATCACCTTTAAATGTTTTTGTTGTGTAAATTTTAGCTGTTTTAGGACCGAGCTTGCGATTAAATAGTTAAAGATTTATATTTGATATTATCTTAGATATGTGCCATTGGAAATAGAGTCATAGATATACCGATACTACCTTTAACAAGTTCTTGCTGTTTTTTTTTATGTAATAGTCATAATTTTATCCTTGCCAATGTTGTCTTTGCTCATGAAATTTAATATCGCTTGCATATACATGTTTCAATATTGGTTCTTTGACATATATGTGTTATTTTTCAAGTGTCAATTGATATAGAGACTCTTTATTTAGCGAATAAAAATCCTTTTGGATCGAAGTCGTTTCATTTATTTTAATCACATTTTCTCATCACATGTAGTTTTTATGCCTTAAACTTAAATATTGCATTAAATTATATACATGAAATATGATACATGATATATACATGAAAAGTACAAATGAAATTAATTTCGAATTAAATGAAAACCTATTTGATTATCGTTTGAAATATTGTGGATACAAATATGGTATGTCACAAAAATGCATATTATGTGTATATTTGAGATTTTCAAAAGCATTTATGATGTAGCATATAGCTTTGCACACACCCCGTTTGTCTTTTGAAGCTACCATAGACTTTTCGAAAAAAAAAAATCGAAACTGAAACCTACGAAAGAAAAGTAGAAATCAAGACAAAAAGGTAAATTTAAAAACTTGGAGATTGATGGATGTCTGCTGCATGAAGCATCACCCCTCAAAGCATTTAACTAAGCTAACTAAGCTCAAAGCTTAAAATATATACGAAGGATTTTCGTGTATACAGGTATTTATTCCACTTTTGCGATTCTTAGAATTTATAAAGCGAATTTAAATCGGGATTTTTCATGCCGAAATTTAGATTCTACATGTAATTGTCAGAAAAATGATGTAATATGATATGGATCAGGAGTAATATGACTTAATTCAAATGGAAACAATGAGTTAGTACCTTAGAAGGCTAATGCACGGACCTATATAACTATGTCAAAGTTTGAAATAGATTTATCATTTCCGTCTGATGCCAATTTAATAATGATATGATTTTACAATGCCGAGACATAAAACATGAAATGACAGTTTTATGTAAAACATTTTTAGTGCGATCAGTTCATGGTTTGTTTTTATTTATTAATAGAGACATTTAATAGACAAATGAATTTCCTCAATTTCATTTGCATTTGCTGTCTTGCAAACAGCATATTCACTATGTGAATGTCCTTTGCTGTTTTAAAAACTGAAAATCGATTAATCTCTGAAGAATTTACTATTGTGAATTGATCAAATAAGATATATACACTTTGGATATATTTTAATAAATATTTAACATAATGATAGTTTAAATTATATATGTTCAAATTTTTGTATATTTTATTTGTATACGTAAGAAAGTAGTGTTTGATCTGAAGCAAATTTTTAGTTTGTCAGTGTTAAAACACACTTCTAATCCTGCGGATATTAATATTCTGGAATTAATCCGAGTAAACAGAAAACCTTAAAAAACGTTTTTAAAACGTGAATAAAACGTGTTTAGGTGCAAAAGACGTTTTTATAACGTGAAAAATACGTTCTCTGTATATTATCCTATTGGTAGTTACATATCAAAATATTGTGACGAAAATTAATATTTAGTGGGCATCCCTCGGAGATCAAAATTTTACACATTTCAGTTTTGTTTTACATTCTTTGCAAACTCGGATTGAATTTCATATTGGATTTTGCCATTTTTTCCTAAGAAAGTTGAACCGGACGATGTTTGTTGGATATTTGGCATGTGTAGGCGCCTTTATAGCGCTATGTGTATATTTGAAACACAGATGGATCTCTTACGATTTCATATATATAATGAAATTCATTAACGTT
>LQRL01080314.1:0-11909 GCA_001703475.1 Hydroides elegans | reverse complement strand
TATCAACTTGCATTGTGTTAAACTATTTACATAGTTGTATATGTATCATTTTGCTATGTACCACATGTTTGTTGATTTAATAACTGAACAATAAATAAATTGGCATTAACATTTAAACTAATTTTTTCTTGAACATTTGCAGGCAACTTATTCATACGAGCTTTAAACATTATAATACCAACTTTTAAATCAACTAAATCAACAAATTTTAACAGCTTTAGGCTGTAAAATAAACCATTAGTATGTTCATATTTACCAATATGTGAAACAATGCGAATTGCCTTTTTTGCAATTTAACCAAGGGGTCAATTGTTCCTTTATTAGTAATCCCCCTAGTTCCAATACGTAACCCATTGCTTTGTATGAATTTATGCTAGCACTGGGTTACACGACCATGTTCAATGTAAACCAAAGAACCTTTTGAAACTGAATATCCCACTCTCGTTCATTTATAATTTTAGTCTTGTTTGAAAGAATGATAACATTAAAATAATATTAAATATTTGTCACTAAATGACAACTTGATATCCTTATGAAAAAATGAAGTTTTATAAAAATTACACGTGTTTGTTTTGAATGTCAAAATTCGAAACGGGCGGCGAATCGAAAGAAAACGCGGGGACTTCCGGAAGTAAACACGGTGTTTCGAATATCATTATTTCAATATGGCTACTTCTTCGAAGTTATTTCAACAAAGTCAATGCATTTTTCAAGTGTTTGAAAGGATGTAACACTGAGAAAAGCTTGAATTTAGTGGCAATGAATTTCTGAGTGTTTTCTTTATCAAACACATACTTTAGTAGCGCGAGTTATTAACCAAATGAAAAATACAACAATGTCTTTGGTTTACATTGAACCAGGTCGTGTGACCCAATGGGATAATAAATTAAAAACAAAACCAATGGGTCACGGATTGGGACTAGTAATCCCCCATACTTCACAACAATAATTAAAATAGGGTAAAAATTACGAAGAATATAGTGTACGCATACTATACTATGTTACTTTGCATTTAACATATTATGTGAATAATTGGGAATAACTGAGAAATCAAGACCGGGCCACCCTGAGGCCTGGGCCGCCCTGAAGCCCGGGACCTCGTACGAGTAAGCCTTTTCGTACGCTCCTTATATGGAAGTTGTTGGAACTTTTGACCAACAAAAATAGAAATAAAGGTACATTTTTATTACGATTTTTATAGTTAGTAAGGAAACTGAAATTTAGAAAGCACGAGTACTGTCTGAAAATCGGTTAACTTTTTAGCAATTAGCTGATTCGTGAAGCATTATATTATCGCTCATATAGTTCAAATATATTTACAATTGATGAACATAAACAAATAGTATGTGAATTTTATTACCTCTAATATCTTCTTTAAAATATATTGCTTATGTTTGCTTTTACTATATAAATAATAGGCGATATTAAGCGATTCAAAGACGCAGCCGGTATTCAGAAATTCCGATATTGTTTCCCGAAAATGACCAAATTGTTGTACAAAAAATAAGAGAAATGGCATCCATATTAATTCACCACAGAATGGCACGCAAGAAATTGTTTAAAGAATAGATGTCTCATTTCACATTGTTTTGGATGGTAACTACAACTAATTTAATGAAAAATATTTTCTCTATCACTCTACCTTTGACCGCTTGTGGTTCAATGCTAGGGTTCTTGCCTTTGAAGGATATTATTATTTCTTTAGTTTTTTTTGAGCGTTGATTTTCATACCATTATCATCTGTCCATTTTGTTATTTTCAATCAGTATGTCTTTTATTTGGTTTCTTACTGGGTTAGTATGCTGCAAAACCTCATACACTGTCCTGTCATCTACGTATTTGTATATAGGCAGTGATGGTCATAGCTCTTTGATTATTATGGTGAAGCCTTCCATGCCAAACATTGTTCTTTGTGGTAGGATCGCTTTAATGTGTTTGTCTATTTGGAAAATATCGAACTATTTGTCGTCTATAGTAATATTGTCTCTCAATATTCTTGACTATGCGCTTTCGAACACAAGTTAGCGATATAGGTGTAACGTTTTTTTTATTCTTTCGGTGGCGTTATTTAAATAGGAGTTACAGTTGAGAGCTTCCACTTATCTGGAATGTTACCTTACTGTAGACAGTTAATAAAGATTACAGCTACTGAAGCAGTACTGGTACTGGTGCTGGAGTACGCAACGAAAGATTTTAAGAAGTGTGACTAATATGAATGTTATGAAACGAATTCATTTGCAGGTAAAAGTGGTGAAATATTATTCATTTTAGTGAAAACTTTATTCTTTGTTTGTCAGCCAGGAAAGTCGGAAAATCATTGCCAACAAAACGCCGGCAACAAAACAGACACCCTTCAATGCATCAATGAATGCTTTAATGAAAGTTTACCAAAATGTGTATAGTCCCATGTTTTAGCCCTGATTTGCTCATAACTGAGTTAATTTCAAGTAGTAATTGCATTTCATGGACCTCATTTCTATATATACAACACAAAGGAAATTTAAAATTTATTCTATCCTTTGAATGTTCACAGAATATTAAAGCAAGAAAGATATCCCAGCAGAAAAGATATTTCAGAGAATAAATCGCTGGGTACTCCTGCTGGTGCAATGTCTCCTGGGAACTTTTTTTGAAGTCGCGAGATTAGCTATATGTTCATATTCCAGTAGTATTTCGTAGCCTTGAGCTAGGCTGAGCGACTTAGCCCGGACGGATTAATGGCGACGAGAGGAACTGTCCGAACGACTACGTAAACGAACAACGGCTGTAGTTGCGGGAGGCCTTTAACGAACGAACATGGTCTAAAAATCCATAGAGGACGAATGGGTTGCCCACCGGTCACGAATCTGGTTCAACGCGCAAGGCACCTCAGTGAGAAAAAGGAGGGGCCAGTCCTGGAACAACTCAATAGAGACAGGAACTTTCAAGAACCAGAGAAAAGAGAGGAGGGTACAAGACAGAATGAACAAAGAGCGGCACCGAATGTACAGCAAAGGGAAAGAATCAAATGGCCAAAGAGCAACGAAACGTCAAAGTGGACTTTCAGAGCGACGTGGACGCTACACATGAACTCGTGCTCATTGGTGGCGTAGACAGGAAGATCAATGCTATGATCACACTCATATACTAAATCGGCAGAGACAGATTTGGCGAGACAGAACGCTGACGAGAAGCTAACAATTTAGGTAAGACAGGACACCATAATAATGGTACAAGAAATAAAAGTAGTAGAGAGCGAGAAATAGAGTAATTGAGAAGAGATATCAACAAATTAACACAACGCTTCAAGGTAGCGAATGAGTTGGAAAAGACAACATTAAATGGTTCGAGGAAGGTGACACAAGAAAAGCTAAAGAGTCTTCGAAGAGCTGAGTGCTCCAGAAAAAAAACGGAGAGAGCTGCAGCGAAAGACCAACGATGAGAGAGATTATGGATATCCTAAGAAAGGCGAGGGCAGGCTCGGCGCCAGGGCCAAACGGAGTTCCGTAAAAAGGGTACAAATACTGCCCTAAGGTGGTACGCCGACTATGGAAGTTCATAAAAGTGATCTGGAGAAGGGAACAGGTGCCATATTGTTGGACAATACCCGAGGGGATATTCGTGCCAAAGGAGCAGAATTCGACAGATATCAACCAGTTCCGCACAATTTCACGGCTGAATGTAGAGGGCAAGATATTCATGTCACTGCTATCAGGGTGTCTAACAAGCTTCCTGCTCAAAAAAGCATACATTGACACCTCGGTCCAAAATATCAGGCAAAATACCAGCTGTGACAAGTTGCGTGGAGCATACTAGCGTCATCACGGAAATCATACAAGAAGAAAAAGAAAATAAGGACGAACTGGTCGTCATCTGGCCCAACCTAGCGAATGCGTATGGTACACTACCAAATCAATTGATCGGTATAACTCTGCAGAAATACCACGAACCAGACAAGGTCAGGAAGCTCCTAGACCATTACTACAACATCTTCAAAATGCGCGTCACTGTAGAAGAATTCAAAACACACTTGCAGGACTTAAAATAATCACAGGTTGCACAATCTCCGTGATAGTATTTGCCGCAGCAGCAAACCTCTTGGCGAAGACAGCTGAGAAGAAGAACCGAGGTCCCGTCTTGAAATCAGGTAGAAAACAACCTCCTACCAGAGTTTTATGGACGACAGGAAAATCACGGCGAAGAATATTGTAGAAGGGCGATGGATATTGGAGGACCTGGAGAAGCAATCTTTATTGGCGAGAATGAGAATCAAACAAGCCAAGTCCAGAAACCTGGTCATCAAGAAAGGAAAACTCGAAAACTCGAAAAAGATATTCTTCCGAATATATCAAGCAATACTATACCAACAATCCATGAAAAACCAATCAAGTGCTTGGGTAAATGGTTTAACGAAAGCATGTGCGACACAGAAAGCATAACAGAGATGCGCCAACAGATAAATGAATGGCTCAATTCAGTGGACAAAAGCGGGCTTCCAGGAAGCTATAAGGCATGCTATCAACATGGCATACTACCCTGTCTTACATGGCCATTATTCATCTAAGATGTACCTCTAAGCACAGTCGAGGTACTAGAAAGAACAATAAGCAGGTATCTAAGAAGAAGGTTAAGTGTGCCGAGGAGCCTGAGTAGCATAGGTCTATATAGTACTGGCTCAAAGCTCCAACTACCGCTGTCGTCTCTAGTCGAGGAGTATAAGGTCGCCAAAGTGAGGCCTATATGCTCTAAAAAGCTACCATGGGACGAGCTCTGGAAAATGGAATCGAGAAGAATTCACTTTGCCATAAGCTCTGTGTACGACATATTGCCCACTCCAACAAATCTCTGTACGTGGAAACTGAGTGAGGACCCATTGTTTAAACTATGCGGGAAGGACACGACGCTCGGGCATGTGTTATCAGTCTGCACAAAAGCCTTAGCCGACGGGAGATACACGTGGAGACATAACAAGGTGCTAGAAGTCCTAGTACACGGCATCGACCTGCGAATGAGACATCAGCACAGCGTCGGTGGTGAGAAGGTGCCACAGTTCATTAGCTTTGTGGAAGAGGCTGAGTCAACACGCAGAAAGCAGTTGAAAACTGCGGCAGGAGGGATACTGGCAACAGGTAACGACTGGCAAATGCAGGCTGACGTAAACAGGCAACTAGCGTTCCCTCAGCATAGAGCAATATCGAATCTACGAACAGACATTGTGTTGTGGTCACAAACCAAAAAGACCATAGTGTTAATATAGCTCACAGTACCGTATGAAGAAAGAGTATATAAAGCTCATGAACGTAAGCGATTGAAGTACCAAGAGTTAGTAGAACAATGCCGAGATACAGAATGGAAGACATCGTGTTTCCCAGGAGAAGTAGGATGACGTGGCTTCCCGGCACAGTCAGTGTAGAAAACGCCGGAGAGGCTAGGCATAATTGGCAGAGATAGAAAACAAATCGTATAAGAGAGTGGGGTGCAAGCTGAAAAAGCATCCTTATAGATTTAGTGCAAGTGAGAAGAGCACAAAAGCCTACCGGTTCGAAGTGGGATTTGATCAACCCCACTAGCCCACTTCTGGAGGTTGTTGATGTAAGGGCCGAAACGACCGTTGAAAGAAGATGCATCCTGATGATGGGACCGGTACGACGCGACTCGATGTCGTTCAAATTACTACAATATTAAGGATTGTACCCTCCGTGCTTCAATGTCACCAGATCCACCTGCTTTGTTTGTTTTAATGATACTTTTCTATTTTTCGCCTTCGTATGTAGCTTAGAGGTATTTTTCTGGGAGTTGTGTTTGGTTGCACGCGTGTTTATATGTTTACGTTATTGGTCGGGAGGTTATCTAATACACGTTGGATGATTTTTTTCTGCCAGTCGATAGACATCAGCGCATGTGGTTTCATCAGCGAGGCTCTGGAAGGCAGTATATGAATCTTGTTTTTAGATCTACAATGCTATTGGTCCATATTTCTTGTTTTTTGTTATAATAGTCTTTATTTAGTTGCTTACTCAAATGTGTTTCTTAAATTGTTAATTGTTTAATGAGACCCTGGTTTCTACTGTGTTTTTTGCACTTTGTATTTTTTTTTTAAATCTTCACAAGGTATCTGTCCATTGCATATCTTCAGAGACACTTATGGGAAATGTTTGTTGTTAAGTGTTGACATCGTTTCATTTAATGTATAAAATTTAGAATATAATGTTTGTGCTTTATAAAGAGTTGTCCAATTAATCTCCTTTTTTATATCATGAACAAACATGTTTTCTCATTCTTTGCTTTTATTCTATTTGTGGTTCATTTTGAATTTGGCTTTCTATTGGTAAAGTGCTTTAGCGGTTGCATGATAAATGCCATGTGATCAGACTTTCCAGAATTTCCTTTTCTTGTGTAGGACTAGTGACAGTTTGCTTGTGTCTAAAGTGTTTTTGATATATTTATCTCGGAACTTGTTGAAGTCATAAGCAGCCTTACATAAAGAAGCTTTACATAGGCGTTGTACTTATGAAGTTGACTGTTGCTGTGTTTGTGATTGCTGAGCAGAAGACAGAAGGTCTTTGACCGTATGTTAATATTTATGTAGTATTTCATTGTTAGGGTCTTTTATTTAATTCTATACTTGTGCATATGATTCCATCATGATGCTGTTCATTGTTTTGGAATTCATTCTCTTTTTTGAATCAGTTAATGCTCAGTTTCGACAGAACAAACATTGTATGGGCAAATAAGAAAAAAAGGGCCAGATAGATATGTAGCTGCGAGGAGAACTACACTAGCAACAATCGATTAAGTAGACGCTCTTAACGACCCGGCTGCGAGTCTGACGAAATCATAGGCCCCGTGTTAGAAACCTATCCAACTATTTAATAGCTACACTGCAGTGACACTCGGGAAAGACCAGGTAGCAGCCGTGAATAGAACGGTAGACAACCTGGAGAGATGGATAACAACTGGAAAAACCCAGCAACGGTGGTGCAAAGGCGCGGCAAGACATGAAATCAATACATCGCTACAAGTAACCAAAGAGAATTATACCCTCAGCACCAAGTGAGAGCGGGGGAGGATGATTGGTCCATCGATAGCCTTTCGGAGACGAACGATAACGCCGCGTTTAATGACAGACATATCGAATAACGGATTTAAAGAGGTTTCGTAAATGCCACAGAGAAGCTACAGAGGCTGAGATAGCTCATATAACGCAGCTCATTTGATACCACGAGATACCACCACGAGAAAAAGACGGGAGAGACAGCGCAAACAAACGCGCTTCACGGCTAATACATTTGGGTACATCGCGGGTATGTTGGGTGAGAAACGAAACTGGGTATTAAATCCGACAGAGGACGTTGAGAACACCAACGGCTTACACATCGCGACTCCGAAAGATAGCAATAACTACCCCCTAACGCCAAATTGCATTTCGAACCCGAGTCTACGGAACCATTTCATGTTGGGCTCCCAAGGCTCAGCGAGCTATCCAGGCCCTAACGTAGTCCCATACCGAATCCATAAGAATGGTTCCAAGCTACAGAGACAATTGTTGGCGCTGTTCAAGATAGTATGACAAAGAGAAAAAATATAGGACAGCTGGCAGGCATCAGGGGCAATTACGCCCCAAAAGCAGAAAACTCCAAACAGATCAATTGATTTAGGACAATACACTTCGGTGCCAAAACAAGATATTGCAGGAGTATCGGGATATATCAAACCCGCCACCGTCATTAGCCAGAACATAGGAGAGACAGAGAAGAATAAATGGTCTTTTGATTTGATCTAACAATTTCCAACGGCACTGTACCACATAAACAATTTGATCTGACTCTATTGCGATATCAGCGTCCTGTTAGAAGGCTATCATTTTCTATTCAGAGATTCGATAGTTTACTACACCTCCGAATGGCAGAAACCTGAGATGGGCATCATCACGGGTTGCATGATATCGTTAATAGTGTTTGCAGCAGTTATCAACCTACTAGTCAAGAATACGGAAAATAAGTCTGCAGGCGTGGTAACAGCATTGACAAAGTGCAACCACCTATACGAGCTTTTATGAACGCATGGCGGTGATGGCTAAGGCATGCGTCAAAGGAAGATGGATAATTTACGACCTGTTGGAGATTTAATCAGGGTGCTAATGAAGTTTTAGTCTGTGAAATCTCGTATCCTTATAAAAAAATGAAAGCAGAAAATGATAATCCTTAAAATAGTGAAAAATCCAATACCTACAGTGGAGGAGAAACCGATCAAATGTCTCGGAAAATGGTTCACAATCGATGGGAAGGAAACAGCTATGATGCATGACATTACCCATCATAATTCGACATCCAGGACGTATGAGGCATGTTGCTACAAGCATTCATCTGGTCAATTTAGATCTATGACGTCCCATGGACTACCATAGAGAGGCTGGAGGAGTACTTTCATAAGGAAATGGTTGTCGCTACAAAAAAACCCTTTGCAGCATTGCATTGTACAGCAAAGGTGGCGATCTGCAACTACCGATAACACCTATTTTTAAGGATTATAAAATCTCGCAAGTTCGCAACTCCGCAACAACAGGGATGACAAAGCACCAGGTACCCAAGTGAACACAAGATTAGGCTTAAGTGGAAGACATAAAGCAAATTGGAAGAGGCATAGTCGGTTCTGAGGCATTAAGACCTCATTGGTACCGTAAACCAAGGTAGATTGGGCTTAGGATGCATCACCACAGCAGGAAGCTTTCCAGAGAAGGAAAATCCAACGAGTTGAGCGCCAGCACAAAGACTAGACAAATAAAGGCAGTGAGATTGAAGACCCAGGTAAAGAGACTTTGGTTGGGAAAACAAATGCAGCAGAAAGCTCTCGTAGAACGAAATATGGAAATAGTGACAAATTAAACAGAAGGTTAATATCCCCTCGCAGTAGGATGTGCCTCTGTCTTTTGGCAATCTAGCGATATGAAAGCTGACTGACTGCCCAGACTGTGAACACTGTAGAAGACGGGCGACACTAGAGTACATACTGAGCTCGTGTTCAAAATACCTGTCAGGAGGAAAGGGCAAATGACCAGGTGCTTGAGGCCATGGCGGGAGGTTTGAATACGGCGGTGAATGACGCAAAAGAGAAACAACAACGACCTAAATACATAAAGTCTGTTAAAGCGGGCACTTCAGTAGCTAATACAGCTAGCGTTCAAGGTAGCGCTGCTTGATAAGTGGGCCTCGATCATAGGGTAGCTCACTAGCTAGCACAACTAAGTAGCTTTCCAAGGTAACTGGCCCTTCACTCTCGAGCACTTTACTAGCTAGTAAGACTAGCGTTCGAGGTGACACCACATAATTCACCATGGTCAACGACTGTATATTGCTAGTAGACTTTTTGCAATATTTATGCTTCCCCGAAGTTATTGTGCCTACAAACCTAAGACCCGACTTGACTTACTTGACTTAGATAATCAGAATTTGTCGTCCCATCGCTCTCTCTAGACGACTGACTGTACAATAACCACCACGGTCCGATGCTCTGCGTATTGTGGTAGCGATAGGGAGCCATGTGTTTTCTAGCACTTGGGATGATCCATTTCTTGGGTGGCCTGCCTTGCGGTCTTCGATTTGAAAAATTGTCGCGATATGTTTTGGAGAGATATCTTTCAGGGGCGTCTTGTGACGTGCCCAAACCATCTCATAGAGCATATTAGGGCATTGTAAAGGCGTAGCTTTAGGGTATTGCTTATTGACTTCTTTTTTTTCAAATGGCCTCTTTTAGTCGGCCAAATACCGTCGACGCGAGTTCTATACGCCTTGTGACATCTTTAGCGCTATTTGGCACAACGCTTCCCAAGAATACGAATTCCTCTAAGTGGTCTACTTCTTCCCCGTCGATGACTTTTTGCTTGTCGATCGGGGAGATAATTTTTCATTTGGCACCGTCTCATTTTTGGCATGCATTTTCGAGCAGTGAGGTTGACATATGGAGTTTTGTTGAAAATCGCTGATAGGAGGGTGGTACCGTCTGCGTACCTGATGCCTATTGATAAACTGTCATGGAATTTGAGCGTATTATCCTGGCTTTGAGCTCTTTCATGATAATTTTTAGCGAAATATTGAATAGGATGGGTGATAGCAGGCATCCTTGTCTTAGGCCGATCTTCAAAGCGAACCAATCAGTGAATTGTCCATCAATGACTACGACACACTCGGTCTCACTGTATAGTGACTCTATAATACGGACAACTTTGGGGTATATACCGATGGTGATCATCATTTTCCACAGTAACTTACAGTGGGTAAAGTATAGAGGGTCGCGATGTTCTTGGGCTTTCCCGATGACCTGTCTTACTATGAATATTGCGTCTACCGTGCCTCGTACGGGTCTGAAGCCAAATTGGCTCTAACCAGTAGCCTCCCCGATCGTAAACATCATCCGATTTCGCAGTATTCTGCTCTCTGGGATAGAAAGAAGCAAGATGGCTCCGTAATTACCTGGATTGAGTTCACCGACTTTCTTATATAAAGGGATGACAAGCATGCGTGCCCAGTCTTTCGGGATCTTCTCATGCGCCAAAATAGCATTGAATATTTTATAAAGCATTTCTGTCATGGGCTTCCCAACCCACTTTGAGCACCTCTGCTGTGATACTGTCGATGCCGGAAGCCTTCCGGTTCTTCATATTCTTGACAACATGCTTGATTTCCTCTGAGGGGGGGGGGTTCGTCTGTTGTGGTGGGCTTGTGGTGAAACGCGGTATTGAGATGAGCGCCTTCCTAGCATTTGAGGACCTCTATTTTGTTTGTGTCTATGACCCGACACTATCACATATTTTAAAAAAAGTAAGACGCAAGTCATGAGGGCTCTAACGGTTCCCTGGGAGGAAAGAATGGAAGGCGCCTACGAACTGATATTGCTTTGAACGCTAAACTGGTTGATAAATGAAGTGGCGTTTCTGTTTGAGATTGAGTGATGTGAGTTCCTTGGCCAGTTTACATGAAGAGTGTTGAAGATTCACGTCGTAGCGATGAAAAGTGCGGCATCTAGTGATAGACATGGCGGGGTGAACAGCAGAATCTGCACAAATGTTTATCTGGATTGGGTATAGACATACAAATCCTAATAATGACGCCAACGACAAGCATGCAGCTCTATTGAACCTATCTCGCGGTAGATCGAAAGACCGCAGATACGCGGTATATGGTAGCGACAGACAACAAACCCTAAAAAAGTCGTGTCTAAAACGACGACATTAGGATATCCTAACCGCTCAAAAACGTTAGAGCGTTCCAAGGCCGGAATGACATTTTCAGCCATTCCTATCCACTCTTAGTTAAAGTATATGAACGCCGCTTCGGGTCCACTGAACACGCTAGTCAGTACACGAAGGCTCAATACTGCGATCGGGAGCCTGGCTGAGAAAATTTATAAACAATCTAACGCTTGTCCCCGACATTTTAATGTTGTGATAATCTATATTCTGTGTTTTTTTAAAAGTGTGATTTATTGAAATCGGGACTGACACTTAAACCAGTTTCGGGTTGGTTATACGTAGTTTTGGAATTTCAGTTTACGACAACCTGAAATAGTTCGCACTTGTTGTTGTTGACGTCGAGTTGTGAGGTAACATTTTATTTTGTAATTTTTGGCCTGTACGGGGCACTAAATGGAAATTATTAAACACTTTTTAAATAATTTGAATAGCAATGCTTGGTTTCAAGTGTGTATGTCATTGGATAACTGTTATTTAAACACATTTAATGCCAAATTTTCATCCGTCAAAATTTACGGGCTCACCTGACTCCCGAGTTCCGAGATTTTTGTGTGTGCTGTAGGTTTCGGCACCGGTATGCGACATTTTTAGGCCCCAACCCCAAAGTTGGGGGCCTATAGAGTTGGGGTGTCCGTCCGTCTGTCCGTCTGTCCGTCCGTCTGTCCGTCCGTCTGTCCGTCCG
>LQRL01080306.1:1059-15456 GCA_001703475.1 Hydroides elegans | reverse complement strand
TCCTTGAAGTCTCAGCATTTGTGTCTTTGATAAAGGTTAAAGAGGGTGTTAATCTGATTAAGACATTTACGGTTTATAAAAGCAACATACCTCGTTTTTTTCTTTAGGAAAGGAAAAATATGATATATCGGAGCGTATTCCCCTGTAATTATTGCAATTCCATGCCGCACACATTACTCCTCGCCCACTTTTCCAACGACTTTTTTTTACATCACTAGACGCCATTTTGTAACTGTTTTGATTCTGATCCAGAATACTACACAGTTGCCGGGAGATGGCGTAAGTAGTAGCTACTGTAACGCATATGTGGCTGAGTGGCCCTTCTTAGCGTTATATGTTCTTTGGTTTAGTTTATGATGATAAACTGTCCGTCTAAATGTAGTAACGAAGATGTTTTGTTGACGATGCAAGTCATAATGTCTATTGTTATATGAAGTGGTCAGAATGAGATTAGAAACTGTTTGAAAAATTAACTGACTTTAGCATTGCCTCAGTTAAATCATCTACTTATAGTAGGGTGGTCATTCGGTTCACTGATCAGCGAATTACTAAAATGAAGGAAAACCTTTTTTTTTAATGTGAAAAGTCGTAATTTGGTATATTTAGTATATGCCAAAAATAGTCACAAACTCATCAACGTTCAATAATTTATCGACTTCATTGTTATGATGCATAAAAGTTATGTTAATTTCAGTTTATTAAAAAAAAATAGAAGGCCTATAACGGACATTTTGTTCTTTTATTTGGATATCAAATATGATGTCTATGTAGTTAGTTTAAACTAATTTAACGAAGCATGTAAGCAAATTAGATTTTATATGTTTTTTATTGTTTTATATATATATGTATATGGAGATCTAATTATAATTTTTAGGTAAATATACATAGCCTATGAACTGTGATATGTTAATAAAGTAACCATATTATAGAAATTATTATCTTTATTTCGAAGTATAACGTTGTTAAAAAACATAACTTCATTCCGAGCACGATATATGTATTGATATACTAGTAAGATGACTTATTTCTAAAACTTGAAGGCGCATACGTCTTTATTTTGACTCATATACATGTATTAAGACCATATCCAAGCTATTTGTAGTGATTTTTACTCAATTAAAGAAAACTTTTTTTCATTGTTAAAAAGCTTTTATTTTGATTTAATATTTGCAAATTTCAAGATATATAAATTGAAAACAAAATTGGTATGTATTTACATTCTATCAATGAATGATACGTGTTAAGCGTATCACACAAACAGAAATATTGCATAGACTCAAAAGTGCACTCAACAAAGTTTTGAATATCACATATGAAATGATGAGAAAACCAAGAAACAAAAGAAGCTGTATGCATTTTTAAAAGAAGTGTAAAATGAAAAAAAAAATGTATTTTACGCATTGATCATGTGAAATTTAAATGTGGAGTTTTTACTTGAAATCGCAGCAAACCGGCTATGGGCGTAATTGTAATAAATAACGTCGATGTCAACTTTACTTTTTGAACCAAATTTCGTAATGTGAAACCTTAGTCAAGTCACCTGAGATTTTGATAGACCCTAGATTTAAAGTGACCGTTTAGAGCACACCAGGCTTTTTAATCTAATATGCATAGAATGAACATGATATCTTGGATCAATTTCCCAAGGAGTTTGCAAATTTGTATATAATAAAACCATGAGATTATTACACACTTTGTCCAGTTGTAAAATTCAATATTATCAAACAATTGCAATCAAATTTGATATTGTTTACTGATACATTGTATACATCAAGCTAGCATTAAAATCTTACGCTTTACAACTTCAGAAAAACTAATGCATCGTCTTATATCTAAACATGAATGAGAATTCCGTCAATATATTAATGAAAACAATTAATGAAAGTTACGAACCAGCGTAGTTTGAATATGTAAACACAATAATACAATCATATATTTATATTGATAATAAGACCATTAAGTTGCCGGGCGCGGATCCAGACAACACATAGTTCAACCGGGGGCGCCAATTGTATTGAATATAAAAGATGTGTGAGTTGCAGGGATTTGCGCAGCGCCTAATGCCATAGATTAATCTAGTTTAATGCCTCGGGTTGGGATGCGTTCTTTTACTTTCTTTATATAGCCTTGATACATTAACGGGTTACTTTATATAACAGGAAGCTCCCCTTTCAATGTTATTTTCACGGGGCCTCCAATTGCTAACGTTGCAACGTCATATAAGACAACGCAAAATCGTGCCTGCATTCGATACGCAGCACCGCCAATTATACATGTGATTTTGGGAGAGTTGAAACGTACCATGTCAAGCACGGATAGCGCCTACACAAGGTAGGCTAGTGCCCAAAGAATACTATAGTGTTAGAAGATAAAGCAACTGCAAATTTTGATAAGACACAACGACGATTGAGCAACTAGGTTATAAAGGGACACACGGGCTGGGGAGACATCACATTTTTTGCATCTGCAAACTCTGCTTTACAGAGATTGGCTTTGTAATGTACTTTAAAGAAATGTAGAAGAACAGTTAATTTAATCATAATTACATCAATCTCTACAATATTCACATATCTAAATAAAAACGTTTAGATTTTTGAATGCCAATGAAAATTGAATATATGAAGAACTACTCGGTTAATTCATTATAGCGTGTTTTATCTGCTAGATGCAAAATGACTACGGCTCAAAACAAAACCAATTCCTGAGATATATCTATTGAGGGTCAAGTTTTAAATACGCAAATGTCTCTGAAATTCCATTCGACAACATCATATTATAATGTTTATAGACATCATCTATCGCCACGATCGCTCTTTTTGGTCGTTAATTTTTGTTGCGAAACATGGCAACGTCAATATGTATTTCAAAGTAACTTTATATGAAGTATATTCGAGCGGTTTCAATCTTCCAGAGAAACGTCAGTGATTAATTAACATTTCTTGGTAAACAATTTTGGGGTTCGGTAATACTACTCGGCAATTGAAGCAGTGAAGCGGTTACGCATAATATTTACTAGAATATATTCATATGACTAGAAATGGCACACGGGACTACATTCTCTGAGGTACCAGTAGATTCTGGAATATGTGATAAAACGAGAAAAGAAAAACTCACATTACTCTAAATGATAATAAAATATGCAAGAAAATGATAAAAAACTTTAATTTGCAATTCATAGTATAAACGTAAACGCAAAAATAAGACATTGCAACTCAATTAAGGCTTTGTAAATGCTGCGCGGTGCTTTCAGGTAATATTATAGGTTTCTGTGTCACGTGACTCAATCATAGAATCCATGATGTATCACGTGACCGAGACTTTGCAGGAGAAACGTGCTGATATAAACAAAGCAATGAAGCATTTAGTCGATTAAACTGTACAGTGTATATAACTTTATGACCTACTAAACTACTTTTTGATATTCCTATTAACTATCGTTTGCAAATCCACATATCTATTATAATACATCCCAGCACTCAAAATGGTGTCCAGGCAACATTTCATACACACTTTTACATAGGTCCAATGGTCCATCTTGAATTTCCATCTTGGACAAAACATAGATACCAGAGAAGATACCTTAACCCCAGCATACATGATTATGTGACATTTGACACATTTGACCATGCTAACATTCACACGCGGTCTGAGAATACAGCTTGCATACTATCCGCCAGATACGACGTACTTGCTTGACTCAATCCTTGACTAACAGAACTATGCGTTCCTCCACTCGCCGCGTCCCCGCTAGCGTCCCCTAAACGACCGGAACTCCCACCTCCGCCTTGAGTCAAACGGTCTATACTACTACTGGTCGCATCATTAAGGCGAAGTAGTCTGTCCCTACTGCCATGCGTATGTGCTATCGCCGCGGTGGCTTCTATATTATAATCGTCATCATCTCCCGTACTGTCCCTATACGCATGCGCGCCTTTGTTCTTAACAAAACCGCTACCGCCGCCACGAGATTTAGATTTAGGCGAACGATATTTCCCCATGTGTTTTGAGGCAGGGGATGATTTAGCGTTTTTAGAATTTGACACTCTTTCGATGAGCGGTGGTTCCTGTTCGTATCTCGCTCTGCGATAATCGGCGATCAATTGATGGATCTGTAGAGCGTCCTTAGTGACGAAGAGTACGCTTGGTGCGGGAGTCTCGCTGTCGCCGATAACGAACGTGAGTCCGCGAGAACAGGGTGAGGTATCGGCGATTTCGTCGAACGTGTAGGTGAAGTAGATCGTCTGAAATATAAATTAGAACATTTCCTAAGTGATCAATGTGTTTCAGTTCAGTATTTAAAGCATCACATATGGAATATATAGATAATGTGCATTAAAAATACAAATGAAAAACATATTGAGGGCAACATCTGAGCTAAAATCACAAAAATCACATAAATTCTTCATTTTAGTTTGTATATACAGTCGAACGTAAACAGAGAACGTATTTTCACGATATAAAAACGTTTTTCGCATCGAACGTGCACCGGTTATCCTAATGAAGGAAAGCGATCCAAATGATAAGAAATATTTAAAATGTATATTATTCATTTATTTGATGGTTTTGTAGATCACCTACCTGTCCCTTGAATTCCATAAGATGCACCCCTAATATAGACACCGCCAGCCACAGTCGCGGCGGCAGTTGATCACCCATACCCTGACCCGCCGTCACAGTAAACATAGTGGCTCCATAAAGGGGCCAATGCCTTAGGATGTGCATGAACCGGATCTTGGCCTGAGAAGGAGGCGTGCGGGCGAGGGATTTGTGGAGGACCGGGATGTCGTCGACTGAGATGAGCTCGCGGAGGTGGCGAGGAAGGATACGCATTACGGAGCTGTGGAGACAAAACGTAGCTTATATTATGACAACATAAAATGTATATCAAAATATGTATTGTTTGATCGTATTTGATTAACATTATTGATAAATTCCAATGTTTTCCTTTCGGATTTTAAGTAAGCAGTTACCTGTAATCATAGCTGTTGGCGTTGCCATAATCTCCAAATTCTGTTTGAGCCCTTAATGCACACAGCTGAACCTAAAATAATAACATTATATATTCATACATGAAGTTTCAAATGAGCAATAAATTTAAGAAACACCAAATAAGAAGTAAACTGACTCAGGTTATGTAAAAGAATAATATTAATATACATGTAATTATAATGACAATAATGGGAAAAGGAGTCCTTACTGCATCGCGTTTAGTGAGCGGAATCTTCTGTTCGAAGAGGTCAGTGACCGACTGATGGTACACAAGGTCAACTTCAACCGGATCCTGGTAGTTGGCTGGTGGCTCCAGGAATAACCGTTTCTATAAAATCAGTTAAGATATAGTGAGATTTATGCCATAGTGTCGCTGTGTCTTTTCCAAGTAACCCCTGAAGAATAAGACCATAGTTTAAAGCATTTCATTCTCTGTATACAATATTGACTAAACGGAAAGAGTTCTAATTATGTTTGTTTGCTAAAATACAGTATCCGTTGAGTCTTAAGTTGAGTCAATTAGAGATACCTTGCAAAGAAACTTGAGATCTTTGGAACCGGACGTCTTGGCCCAGCTCTCCCACAAATGCAGTGAATCAGCCACGTGCTCATCTGGAGAGATGTAGTTCTCTGAACGGGAAAAAGTCGCACATATTAAAAAATGGGTTAAATAAAAGAGACGCCTCTAGATTTCCTTCATTAGGACTGATGTAATTTACAAAATTTTCAAATCGTTACCAGCAAGATAGCAATATCCCATGATGGGCTATCAACACTGTTAAGAATAGGCGCCATATATCATACTCCGTACGAAATTCACCACAAAAAGACGATAGAATTTGGTTGACATAGCAATTCAATTCGTCATTTTAAAGCATTGCTATACCTGATTGTCCGAGGACGAGGTAGAGTGCGAACCCCTGTGCATCCAGACGCATTCCCGACTTGGCCTTGATCAGTTGAAGAACCTGCAGGACAAAAACAAGTCATTAGCGTGAACGAAATTAGAACAATAAACACACCCTTTGACCTGTTGTCGTTTCTTCACATCTAAATCGTTTAAATCCAAGTGAAATTTGACGATTCTGAGGACACGGCAATAGTACATGTGATAGAGCACCAATGAATAAGTTTTATCCTCGAAGCCTATCGAACTAATATTTTGAAAATACTCGTCGAAACCACTACTTTTTAATACATGTATATGGAACGAGCAGGTTGAACTTCAAATGCAGGGGACCCTTTCGACTATGCCTACCTCTTTGGCGGTGGAGGCGGAGTCAAACTCGATGAGCATCTGGTGGCCATCCGGGACACTGACGCGAGCCTCGATCGATTGCCTTTAAGAACAATATATATACATATTGAGTCTTATGTGACATTTATCAAGGAACGTAACAAAATTCGGTAAATCATTATATAAATATGAATCGTTTTTCCACAGCAAGTTAGGATTTAAGAGATTACTATACTCTATTCAGAACTAAACATACCTTTTCGTGACAAAGTCTATTTCCTTGAACGATGGTGGAAACTGTCTTCCGCCATTTTCCTGTGTCCGAAACAGATTCTGAAAACGAAGAGAGAAATGCAATCTAAACATCTTGGTTAAAAGATAAATATATCAATATCAATATATCCCTGTAATATAAACCAAAGGCTGGTTATGGTTCATGACACGGACAGTTTCAAGAAAGTGGTAAAGGAATCGAGAGGATCGAGGTGAACGGAAATTGTTTAGATCAAGTTTTAAATAGAAAGTTATTAATTACATGTGCGCATGGGTCTCAGGTTATATGAGTTAGGTCTTACCTGTATACAAAATAGAGCGTATTTGCCCGTCTCTGTCTTATGCTCCATGGCGTGACGCTTCAGGTGCAGCGACAGGTACGTGAAAATGGCGGGATTTGGCGGGAACATGACGCACGTGGCCATGGTCATCAGGTGCCAGTAGCGAACCATGGCGCGCTCGCTGCACTCTGTGTATTAACAAAAATTTATCAAATTCTTTTGTATGAAAAGGAATGGATTTCCCCCTTTATTTTTAGAATCGATTGATGAAAACATAATCTACGTTTTGACTTGGTTGCATATAAACTTCTTTTGAATGATGATATTCGCATTGTTATACCTGTCGATAATGATAATGATTTTATCATGACATTTTACATGAAATTAAGTCTAGTGTAATTTTCTTGTGCATTTTCGTTAAAAAAAAACAATCGTCGATGTCTTACTAAGATGTACACATGATGCCTTTTTTACCTAGATGCGTGTCGGTGGTTTGCTTGATGAGTTGCAGGTAGAGTTCGTTGCACAGAGCCTCCTTTTCGATGCACTTGATGATGAGAGCTTGTACCACAATGACGAGATCCATGGCTTGCAACATGTCTGTAACATAATTGATATTATTGTGAATACCTTTCAAATATATCAGTTAATGACTAAGACATTTCACAATAATGAGTATCCAATAAAGCTAAATAAACGAAATTACATTGATATTTATTGCAAAATATAACCATATCCTAGAGCCATTTCTTATCAATCGTAGTATAGATCTACAATTTTAATATTTGAATACAATTTTTGTGTCCTAAAGAACGAGCCTTTAGAACTTACCGGACGTCTCGAGCCCCGCATACACCAGTGTCGAATTGAACATCCTTGCAGCCACATCCTCCATTTCATGCGTGCTCGATGCCAAGAGCGACGATTTAAATGGCGTCTTCGTGAAACTCCATATTCCACTGAACGCCTCGGTTTCATCCAAAAGGGATACACCCGCTTCTTCGTCCTCGCTCGCCTCGCCGCCTCGGCCACTTCCGCTTCCGCCATTGATTGCCGAGTCGGATATTGGTCGGCGCATGCGACGTTCGGTGTTACGACATGGCTGTCTGCTCAGTCTAGAAAAAGAAAATATATGATTTGTTTAAAGCTATAATGCCAACTTTCTGTTGTGTAAAAATTTACTTGGTTAAAAATTCGATAAACTTGACACTATTCATAATTCGAGCATGCCAACGCGGTTTAAGCCTAGGAGGACGAAAAATAAAAATATTCGAAATAAAAAATGGCATTGAATGAAATCATATATTTTACTTTACTTACTTGCTGAGAGCCGTTCGTAGCAAACCAGAGCCCGTTTTAGCCGGTGCTCTGACGATTCCTTTCCTGATTAGATTCAACCTGCATGCAGAGAGGCTGTCTGATAAATGCAGCCAATCCTCGGGTGCCTGAAACTGAAGGTACAAACAGAATGATCATCAGAACCTTCTGATACGATACGATATGTACATCAATATACTTATATGCATATAGATTTTTATCACAGCATGTGTTATAGTTTACCCCTCTTCGTATATATCCTTATTTGTAGATACATTAACGATTAAAATGTATATCACGGGGAGAAAAATGATATCAGTTGCAAAGAATCCTATAAGCCAACATCAGACCTAATAATACAACCTTTAATTACCTTTCGATGTCGCCATGACTTGTTCCCGCCTTCGAGCCACGTGGCGTGTCTTGGCGAATGAAACTCAATGACCTGCGCGAAATCCTCAAGGTCAAGGCACTCGAACAGGAAGCACTTTTGTTGTGATGCAGTCACGTGACAACTCAGTTGCAAGGTTATATAGTATTCGTTGCGTAGCTCCTCGAGAGTGATGGACTCGATCTCGCTGTAGTAGAAGTTGAACGACACGTACTTCTCCTGCCAAAATTGAATGCAATAATTGTCATTTTAATTTATCAGATCAGTCATACAAAGTTACCGCATAAAATTCATGGAGCGAAAAAAAACACCTGTCGTAAATTTGATCGCATATTCCAACCGTCGATATTAAAAAGTAAATGGGAGTATACATTTTCAACGAAAACGTCATGCGATCAATAAAATGTACATATCGATTGATTTTTTTTCGAGTGATTCTATCTTAGAGAAATGCGAATACTGTTTCTACCTTAACTATGGCAGAACGGACTTGATTTCATGTGAGGGACATTGTACCTGAATACTTATGAACTTGATCCCATCCGCGTCTGCTGATAACACGGTCTGAGCGCCATAGGGCCAGATGCCCCGATAGTGAGCGAACACCTTGGTGCAGCCGAAGAGAGGATACTGTGAAACGACCGCTAGGTAGCGCTGTTGAGCCTCACTTGTACGCAGATCGCATCCGTATTTCTGAGGAAAATCATACGCAAGGTTTGCATGTTTGTTAGAATTACGTAACTAAATGTATGCCTTTTTCAGTTAAAAGAGGGTTTAGGCAACCGTCTTTGAATATCGAAGTGAAATTGCTAGTTTACATTTACTTTATTGTTCTCAAAGTCGTCTAAAATATGTTCCCTAATCTATATCCGAAAAGCGTAAAGAAATTGATGGAATTATGATAAGTTGATCAATGGGGCAGTATATAGAATTCTATAAAATCGTGTCTTATGAAACTCACTTTATGTGCTGCAGCGATTTCCTCGCTCCATGATCTCGTATGCGCATTCAATAAACGCTCGCAAATGTAGTCTTCCGGGTGCGCATATCTGTTAAATACCGATAACGCATACACTATATTTCTACTAGCAAAATTATGAATTTGTATGATATTCTTTTTATTTTAAGAAATATTTAACGCGTTGGGAAAATGTCCTTAGTGTCCAGTCAACAGCAGCCCTATGGATCATGACGATGTTGCTTGGTTTATTAAGAAAAGAAGCTGCATTAATGGCCATCTTTATGTTGACATTTTGACGTCCATGTCATTACACTATGACGTCATGGCAATGAGAAAAAAAACTATGATTTTAATTAATTAAACTCATGACTCACCTATGGAGTGCGTCGGGAGAATAATCACCGTGATCGACCTGTGCCTGAAGCCCAGCCAAATGCAGTGACACAGAGAGTGATACGTTGTACTCGTCCAACTGGTAAAAATGAAAAGATGATTTATTTTGAAACTTTGAATTACTGTTCTGTGAATTTGATTATAGCTACATTACATAACACCAAAAGTAATGGCACAGTAGTCACATTTATCTTAATCCATGTATGTGTTATATAAGTAACAAAGACATGCAAAAACATTTCCTCGTTTCTTGCGCATATAATTAAAAAAATATTCTGCAATTTTGACATTTCATTGGTTTTAAATTATGTTGTTATGCTTCGGAAATACTTTGCTATTCGTGTATTTTAATAATAACTTTTAACATCACGCATTTTCAAAACGCCTTACCTGAACCGTGTAGTGAACAGCTTGCGAATACAGCAAATGCGCATCTACCCCCTCTGGCGGTGAATCCTGAAGGCGTTCGAAGATGCGTTTGCAGAACACGAGTTTCCCGAAGTCTTTAAGCGGTGTCAACGAAGGACTGAGCAATAAGGGAGATGATGAACCTTTCTTTGGTGATGCAGAAGTCTTGATTGGGGAGGAAGAGGAAGAAGAAGTCTTTTTGGAAGGAGATGATGAGGATTTCTTTGGGGAGAAGGAGGAACTCTTTTTCTGTGGTGATGATGATGTGGAACTCTTTTTGGGTGATGAGGATGAGGTGGAGCCCTTCTTTGGTGAGCCGCTGCTGCTTTTTGCGCCGAGTAAGCCGATTTTTGCCTCCAGTTGTTTGCGCTCTTTTCTGTTGGTTAAAACAAACAATAAAGTTATCGTATGTAACGCTCTATCATACATATTCATATTCTATTAACTTACAAGAGATCATTTTCACTTCCAAAGATTTGAACATATCATATTCATTGTAACCCGGTTGGTATATTCATACAAATAACCAAAACATTAAAATTCAACCTCATGTTCTGAATTGATAGCTTTAAAATCCAGCATATGTTAACCTGCCCATTTGTATTAACACTTCACATGATACAATATATGGTATTGATTAACGATTAGAATATATGATTTATATGATTAATAATGAATAACAGAAAAAAAATATAATTGATATAATGAAATATAATCTCAAAATAAAATTCACTGTTCATGCCTAGCATAACTGATTGTTCAAACATGCAGTCTGTACATTTCAACCTTTATCTGACTCTACAAAATATCAAAATTACAAAATTGCTAAATAGTCAAAACTACCGAAAATTCTGAAAACTGCTTCGCGCATACGGTGCACCTAAAATTTCGAAGCCAAGGGACCACCATCAACATGAACACATCACTTAGGACCTATTTCAATGTGTTCATAACATAATTTAAGGATGGTCGGACCAACATAGTAAAATAACCCGAATAAAGTTGACGTATACATAGGAAAGGCACAGCCGCAACACCACAATTGAATTCGACAAATAAACTCATATAAGTCAGTGTAAAATATCACATTTATTTTGTAAAGCTGTTTCAATTGTAAAGTACATATCGAACAGTGGTATCAAGAAAGGGATTCATTTAGATTTCTATATTGTATTACGTTATGATCAATGAAGTGTATTTTAACTATATCGGCCGGTTCGTAAGGTTTCAGTGCAAACATGTAAAACATTTTGACACCTCAGATGCACTATTTTGAGTTTTAATGAAAGTTTGATTTTCGATGGTGGCCCCTCAAGCACACAAGCTCAGTAGCGGACTATTTATTTTGTCTACCGTGCTGCAGCCGCTAGCATTCGCTGGTGCCTAAAAAGAAGTCCCCAAAAGAGAAAAGGGGCGCGTAGTAATTCACATGTGTTACGGGTGGGACGTTACCTGCTTAACAAATCGCGCAATTTGCGTTTAAAACACGCACATCGTTTCCTAAATGAACCCATGCAACATCATGATGAAGTATGAAGATATATTTGGATTATTATTATTTTGTTGTTTATTTATTTTTAATAAATGCACTATATCAGTGCCTTGTCCTTAAATAAAAATATGAGCAAACCCCATATAAAGTGTCTGGTTTTCATAAAAATATAAAACGCCCTATATATTCACATCAGGGTAACATATCACAAATACTTATATTGCTGGTTTTAATGGTACAAGCTTCCATGTTACATCAATACAAGGGTTCTGAAGGGTACATTAAGCAACACAAATGATTACCATTTATACAAATACTAAAATCATACATTCTGTGTTGTAAAAATCACATCGTCATATGAAAATGATAGCTAGAATTCTAATTGATAGGAATCAGAAATGTCTACTCACTGTTCCCACTTGGAGAGAACATCGGCGATGTACCAAACATCATGGATGTGTCTGTCATACTCGGGGGTGCTCTGAAACAAATAAAAGTTTATAAAACGTCACTTTGCATCCGACACATACATTTTCATCTGAATGGGTGAAATTGTTGCAAGCACACCCAACTCCATGTTGTTACTAGGATTTATTGTTTCATGTTGGCCCAACAGTTTAAAACATACTAATGCCTATTGACGAATTTTTGCTTTAACAATTCATGTAAAGCAGCTCACGAGCTGTTTATCACAAAAGATGTTCCCAGCAAATCCCAGCTGGATTATAAAATTTAAGAAAAAAAAGCGTGGTCATACGATGAATGTATTTTCATTATTTCTTTAGTTTGATACTTGAAATTGAGTAACATTATAATTTGGTATATGCCATATTTGATTGGCAATTTGGTTGCTTTCAAGATTTAATTTCAAAATATATTCCCTTTCTTCTCCGAGCGGGCTAGATGTGGAGGAACCGCTCGGGTTGCTTAATCAGGAGTACCCAGCGATTTATTCGGTGAAATATCTATTCTGCTGGAATATCTTCCTTGCTGGCATTTTCACAGAATAGAATGAATATTAGATTTTTATATATTTTTATATCAAGAAATAAGGTCTATAAAATGCAACTATTACATGAAATTAACTCCGATTTGAGCAAATAAGGGCTAAAATATGAGAATATACTAATTTTGGTGAATTTTCAGATGGGCGCGTCGCATTGAAGGGTATCTATTTTCGCTGGCAGCGTTTTGCTGGCAACGATCATTTGCGGGCTTTTCTGGCTGGCAAACAAAGAATAAAGTTTCCATTTAAAGAAATAACATTTCACCCATTTAAACTGCAAATGAATTCGTGTCATAGCCAAATATGTCATATAAGACACAATTCTTAAAATCATTCTTTGGGTACTCCTGCTCAATGCTTAAAAGGATGCTCGATGCTTAGAAGGATTATTTTGCTGTTGTTCGAACTTTTTATCTACCGCGGGGTGCCCTATACATATCAGATTAGAACTGAAACATTTGTCTAGTTAAAGAAACGGGATGATAGCGTTTCATTGACACACATTTCATGAGTATATAATCACATTCCGAGAAAATACAATCACGTGACGCAAAAACTCCATAAAAACGATTCTTTTATGCTAATTTTACACAGCAACTTTCCACTGATTGGGCTTTGCCCTATATCACATCACAGTTTTTATTGCTCCCCATTTTCCTCTTGATTCGGTTTTATTTTTCAAAGGGCGCCACATATCCATTGATCTGTGACATATATAAAGCGCGAATGTCTACCGGCTGACATACGTCTGTCGTTTTCTTTTCTTTTTTCATTTTTTTTTTGCATGTGGGTCTGTGGTTCTTTGGGCACCAGAATATTGACCCAGATCAGGTTTTAAGGGCGTCTAAGCAACTGAATACATATATGTCTTCTGCATATCGCAGCAAATAACAAAATTAAGTTGCCGTTAAACGAGAGCCATGCATCCATCGTTTGTAAAGCTATAAAATTCATAAGTAGAGCAAAGTGATGCTCGGTCTTAACCTTGCACACGGGGGTGAAACTATACAACAGCGGTTTTGGTTGGTTTCTGTGCTTTTTGATGAAAATTACACCGGTCTGGTTCGGAGACACCGGTCTGGTTCTGTGCTTTCGCGTTAATTTCACAATGATCCCCACAAAAAAAGTGAATTAAATAGGATATACGTAGAGCTTGGAAACAAATTGTGCTGCAAATTATGGTAAATATATTTCTTTAAGTATTGTTACCATTTATGCCTCAAATTAAAGCTCTTGGAAGGTAAATAGGTACGTTTAGTGACAACTTTTACGAATGTTAAAATTCACAATAATTACAGGAGAAAACTCATATTTTTTATGTATAAGTTGTGCATTACACTGTTTAAAAATATTTTCTTATGTGTCATGATTTTTTAATAAAATATTTATGCGTTAAAATTGTAATTTAACTTTGTGAAATGCAACGGATCATTTCTGTGCTACAACGGTTCAGTTCTGTTCCTAAACATGATACAACGGACGGATCCTGTGCTTTTCGTTGAAACAATACGATGTATTTTGCTTTTGAATATGACTAAATCGATCGTCTGTTGGACCGTCTGTCCATTTACCGTCCATTTGACCGTCATCTTTCTATGTAAAATCCATAACTCAAGACTTTATATTGGGCCCAAGTGAAATCTCTAAAC
>LQRL01080301.1:3448-14880 GCA_001703475.1 Hydroides elegans | reverse complement strand
TGATTTGTTAAGCTTAAATCATTTTCATGTTTAAAAAAATGTCTTAATTGTTCATGCTCTTCGGATGGGACTATCCCTTGATGATTGAAGTTACTACCGTTCTGCAATGGCTCTATTGTAAGTTTTTTATTGGATTTTCAGCTTTTTTAAAATTTAGTGAAAACTTAATCATTATCATATAGCAAATTTGCCTTAATTTTAAATGCTCGTCGGATGGGATGGCGTCATTGTAATTGATAATGGATGTTTTCTCTATCTTTTTTGTATACTCGATAATGTATTTAGTTAGCCCCGTTTTTTGGTAAGTTCATTAAATAACTGACACGGCACATACGTGTAGAGAAGTTATGTTTAAGTATTCATACGTGAACGTGACCTTTATGGATGATACCATTTTTCATGGTTCGGTTGAAGCTTAGATAGACGCTTTTTGGTAAATATATGTGACCTGTTTTTTTTTGTGTGATTTCATAATTTGTAATAGGGCAGGGGGTAATGCAAAAAATATATATCTGGTCATATATACGTAATGGCATTTTCTTAAAGTTTATCACATTATTTAAAATATTCTTTCCTTTGCTTTTCCAGTATGTCTCACCGCACTGATCATGCAAGGCACAAACTACAACGAATATAACAATGCAAATTACAAATACAAATTAATGCATAATCCATAATAATTGATATTTTTTATAATCATTTGCATTTTGTTTTTAGTATTGTTGTGTCTCACCGCACTGATCATGCAAGGCACAAACTACGATGAATATAACGATGCGAATCACAAATGAAAATTAATGCATAATCCATAATAATTGATATTTTTATAATCATTTATAACTTGTATTTTTTTCAGTATTGCTGTGTCTAACCGCTTTGATTATGCAAGGCACCAACTATGACGAATATAACGACGATATTCCCACCGGATTCGACATCCATTTGAGTGGTTCATTCGTGACGGGGGTGCTAGCGAGTGTGATCATCTTTTATACGGGCGTTTTTGGACTTCGACAGGTAAGACTAATGTATACATTACATTTGATATAAAAAGAAAGCGAACGATATTCCCACCGGATTCGACATCCATTTGAGTGGTTCATTCGTGACGGGGGTGCTAGCGAGTGTGATCATCTTTTATACGGGCGTCTTCGGACTAAGACAGGTAAGACTTATAAATGGAATAACTTTGATATAAAAAGAAAAGGAAAGATATTCCAGATGGATTAGGCATTACATTTAGTGAATTGTGTGTAACTGGAGTGCTAGCCAGTGTGATCATTTTCTATACGGGCGTCTTTGGACTCAGACAGGTAAGACTTATATATGCAATAACTTTAATATGAATGAAAACAAAAGATATTCCCAATGGATTCGACATCCATTTGAGTGGTTCGTTCGTAACGGGGGTGCTGGCAAGTGTGATCATATTCTATACGGGTGTCTTCGGACTTAGACAGGTATGACTTATATGTGCAATAACTTTGATATGAATAAAAACGAAAGATATTCCAGGTAGATTTGTCATCTATTTGCGTGGCTCATTTGAAAATCATCTTTTATACGGGCGTCTTTGGACTTAGACAGGTAACGAGTATATATGAATTACGAGAAGTCGTATTTTGGGGTTTCTTTACCGCACATATAACTTAGCTTGACATTTGTGACGGGAACCATAGTCAGTGAAATCATTTTTTATACAGGGGTCTTTGGACAGGTGATTTTTTTCAGTTAATTTGTGGTAAAAATAATGCATTCATGTAGCCAATTTTTCAGTTACTAGTTAGACCAAAATGTTTTCTATCAAATCCATATTTGCTGAGTGAATCATTCGATCCTAAAATAAACTATAATCAAACATTTTTTTCGTTTCTTTTCAGGTGGCAATTGAACGAGGCTGGTCTATACCCGGTTGCCGCTCATTTACATCCGACTATTCAGAAATCTAGAAATATAACTTTACACACGTGACTTTACCCTATATTACAGGAGCCAGTACGTCTTTAAAACAAAACAATTTGTTGTTTGTAATTTTGCGATGCCAGATCATATGCTGTTTAGCATCTCCAAAAATGTTTATAAAAACGACAATGAGATGTTCAAACGATAAGACATATTATTGGAACTTGTACATTATAGACATAAAGATTAAGGTATGAAAATGTCAAAATAGAGATTACACGAATATTTGGTTTTACTTATGTACATTATCACATTTTGTATAGACAAGTATGTATTAGAATGGATCCGTTGTTTTATACCAATTTAAATTTATTGACTGTGAATGACATTTGGTGGGATTAAGTGCTCCTTATATTTTGATTTGACATTAACGTGCAACTTTGCGAATTATTACCTTTTGAAAATATTATGAATGTGATACGTGACATTTTCATGTTGGTTTTAACATCCACAATTTTGGACTTGTTGATCATATGTAGAGGTATCTTTTTATTTAGTGAACGCTTTTCAGCTATTGTTGGCGTTCACTCGCGATTTATTATTGATTGTTTAGCTTATTCCTTTTGAACCTAAGCTACATGATAGGTGTATATATCATCTTTAGCAATAATTATGAAAATAATAAGGTTTATAGATGGTTTCAATGACATCACGACTATTCCTCACCAATATACACAATATCTCACTTTTTAATTAGTGAACGATTTTGAAATATGATAAATATACGGCAAAGTATAAAATATTTGAGAACTACTTTCGTAGTTTAATTTGAGATTAATGGTTATAAAGCAGTTCAAAAGGCAATGCCTGTGTAAATATATAAATAGAGCTCGACTGTAATAGATCATAATCGAGACTCAATCGTATTATTGATATCCGTTATGTCATTGATCTTAAAGATATCTTCAATATCAAAGTAAAACACATTAAAACAAAGTTCTATTGTGCTATTCCTGTTTCGATTCTCCTTCTAGAAATCTAGAAAATCTAATAGAGTGTTATATGTAGATTCCCCATAGTGTCCAAATCTTGTCTTTCAATTAGAGTCTAAAATATATGTTTCTTTCTAAAGAATGAGAAAATGCAGTAGAATTATCCAGTATTCAATATGCTGCTTTAACCAATCGAATTAGGTAAACCCATGTTAAGTATTTTGCAAAACATTGTACATATTCCAATATCGTTCACTAATTAAACAGTGCGATAAAGCGCTCATGAGGCAGGAATGACGTCGTTATCAACAAACGTGCTTAATTTATTTTATATTTCGGTCAATGTTGTTACAAAAGACATACACATCTATCACGTTGTCCAATATTAAAAGGAATAAGCATATATTTTCAATATTAAATCATATTAGAACACAGTTTTTACTGGAAATCGTTCACTAAATACAAATATCACTCTAATGATTAATTAGAATGTTCTTTGTAATGCATTTGTAAATTGCTAGGAATGAATGTGAGTTAGAACTACGTGTACACTGTATATTTTGATATGCCAAGGATGTCGTTTTGCTTATATATTGAGCGAACACAAATGTTCAATGCGTTATGTTTATAACATTCTATAATCAACCATGTATATTTTGTATTTCTATAGTAACAAAACAGTTTAAAAATCAAAATATATGACAACAAATGTATGATGCTTATTTTTTATAACAGTTTTAGAGGAAAAATATTTTCAGATTTAATATATACATGCACGTACGAATGTTTAAATAAAATAAAAGAAAATATATAAATCTACAACAACACAATATTTGGACTTAAATGGTCATTTTTGTCATATTGTTCACGAAACAGTAATACACAACATATTTAATTTTATGATATTCAATTATCGAGCTTTCAATATGCCTCAAATTAAACGTTATTTTAAACACGTTTACCTTTGTAATAAACAATAAATGCACTTTTAAACTCATCAAGCAACTTTGAATCCAACATGTAGACCCGATTGAGTAATGTGCTATTATCAATAAGTGAAAACTAATTGAATACAGTTTTAATGTGACATATAGAAAACAATTAATCAGACGCATATAATTCATATCTCGCCACAAAGGCAGTTAAAAGTAGAGACCTTTTCTTTTTCTCAATGTTAAATATCACATTTGAAGGCCTCTATTTATGTAATGAAATGCCTTTGAATTAAGCCATTTTACCCATGCATTGTTTATTGTAAACGAGTAACTGACTATTTATATGATAAAATGCATGTTACATTGCAACTTATTGCAATACTTTGTCTGTTGATCTCAGAAGGTAAGATAATATTGTGTTTTTTTTTCAATGAGTAGTGACTGCTTCATATGAAACAATTTTTTGAAAATAATTTCAACTTAAAATAACGCAAATATTTTGAAAGGACGCATTTAATATGGTCTTAATATACAACCTTTTTTATATTGTTTTACTCAATCAAGCATTAACATAGCTTACATCGATTAAAAGTAAAGCAACATTTTGAATAAAATGACCATACATGTATATTAACATTCTAAAGGCGCGTTCACGTGCCAAAACATATCCTAATATTTGCGTGAACAGAGGGGATAAATTGCCATGTTTTTATACAAATGTGGCTTTCGAAAATTTCGGGTTTCATGCTTTTTTCCGAGCTTTTTCGTTTACGTGAACGCGGCCTAATTTTAACCACACATCATGATAAAATGCTTAATGCAGTTTATAATCATTATAGACAGTGCATACTATTTCAAAGCAATGTTATAGTTAGAATACTTTCTAGCTTTATCAATCAATTATTTAAGGTATATTTGCCGAATTCGAATGTCCAACTGATCTGGACGGATTCGCACCTTTGACCTATAACAACACTCATGGTCATGCCTTCTATCATTTGCGGGCATCAGACAATTGTCAAGGTGTAAACAACGTACTTAAAGGTTAAGGGTGAAATATCATTTGATTTTAATATTCATGTTAAATAATATCATTAGATAAAACGCTTAATATATTTTGGATTTAACCCTTATATGCTTCCCGAAACCTTAGAATGAAAAAAAAAATATTGTCATACATGTATAATCCAGTGATTACTCGCATACCGATGCATAACCTCATTCTTTTAAACATTTGAATTGAAGGGCTCCGTGCAACATTGTGTTTAGTCTGAAATAGACGTTTCGGGAAAAGGAAATTGAAAATTTTAGAATGGCCATTTATATAAGGATTGACAAGTTGCCAAACAACATAATAATTATAAAAGCATTTTTTTTCTAAGCTTTATCCAAGAATATAATATCAATCAATGATCATGTGACATTTTGCAAAATATTTCTGTGAAACATGTTGGGTCGACTTAGCACATTGTTGCACGGAATCCTTTAATTATAGGTCATAATGGCAAAATGCAGTGTACCGTGACCCCATCCGCCTCCTCTCGCGGTCGACCGGATCCAAGTCCTAACTTAGACGCTGAGCTGAAAATCTTGATTCCGGACGATTTCGGTCTTCGCATAAACAGTCTGTGTTTCTCCGTGCGAAACGTCGACCGCATTTCGATCATTCCTGGTTATCACATATTTGGCAGAGACGGACCGAATATTGCGGTAATAGCTTTCTTTTTCTTTTTCTTTTTTTTTGTTGTTGTTGTTGTCATTTTTACTTATATTGATGATGGCTAAATTTTCAAGTGAAAGCCTTTGCAACTTACCAATATACACGTATAATTCCTGTGTCCATATATTAAACCGAGTACGACAGAATATTGTATGTAGTAAATGACTTGCTATTTGATTGTTTACATTTGCGTTGGAAAGGGCAATTTTCCGTGGCTCCTTTATGGGAAGTTCCAAATGCATAACGTTTTGTAAACCTCAATGGGTGTTTTTGACGTTTCCATAAAAAATATATTAGAAGATTTGCAAAAAGTTGTGATTAAAACCTGGATATGTAACAACTCCCTTGAATTGATAAACCTAAACAATCATTGAATATTTCGATTATTTATCTATTAAGCTATATGGCACTATACAATATTTATTGCCTAAATATCGATAAGTTGTACAACTTTAATGGATTCATTTTTGTATATACATGTTTGTTACATGTTTGACGAGTTATGCAGGGCAATATCACCCGGTCAATATCACTTTTGATATTGCCCGGTAATCAGGATCCTGAATATTTCAATGTGTCAAAAATAATTTTCATATAATTAAAGGAATAATATCCCCAGGATCCATATCAATATGGTTATTGACCCTCCATTACCGTTCCCTTCCCTCGGGGGAATACCCATATTCACATAGGCCCTTCGGGTATTATTCCTATAACATTGCAGCTGGACGTTGACAAAAGTCGCAAATGGACGCAATTTTGCATCAATCCTTTACCGGGAGGTCAGTGGGTAATAGGCCGATTCATCCGATTCTTGTTTTACGTTACTGAATCCTTAGCAACAAGACGGATCAAGGTCAAGGATCTGGAACTAAAAGCCTGTGTGCGACCTTTTGAGATGATGTTCTTTTCGGATTTCTGTGATCCTGATTCAACATCTTATAGCATTACATCGTGCCGGATGTGCTGGGCTTACTCGTTCTTTGAGGATGGTTATGATATTGATACTGTGCATTGTACAAGTTGGCCTCATTTCTATTATAATCGCTGATTGGCTGAGAGCGTTTTGATGATTTTATCAAATTAGCTTAAGCAAATAAGTTATCTGATATAATTTACCGAAAATCGAATGCGTTGCTATGAAACATTTTAATCACGTCCATGTTATATGCATTGGTTGAAATGTAAAATTAAGATGATATAAAAATTTGAGGATATAAATATAGAGATATATGGGGTTAAATTATTGAAAAAGTTTTTTTTTACCTAACCCAACCCATTTGTTTATTTTCTAAGGTGAATGTGTTCATTATGGTTTACATTTCTTCGTCTTTTAAAAAATAAAACATTTAAAAAGTAACTGACACATACAACTTTATGATTTATTTCAAACAAAAATACCAAAGCTTTTCAAATGTAAATTTAAATGTAAATTCGAATGTAAATGAGAATAATTTAAATGCATTTATTTTGATATTATTATCACTTAAACCAATTATTTTTTATCTGAGAAAATTGCGTCTAAATGATGCAAAACCTCATATTTAAAAATAATAACGCACATCGTTAACATACATGTATTATTTTAAAACTCATAACATTTTAAATAGTAATTGCGCTGTTGGTGAATCATTAAATTAACATGCAAATAGAATTGAACATACATAATACTTTTTCTAGAAGATTCTTTCGAATCTTTTATCATAAGTTATAAAGCCGAAATGAGAGTTTATTATTAAAATCAATCGAATTAATGATCCATTTATTAAAACTCGTCATTGTAACAATATGCGTTCAATCTTCCCCGCCAGAGACAGTCGTTAGTTATGAGGCCTGAGCGCTGAAAAGGTTTCATAAATCATTATCAATAAATCAATAAATATTTTTTCATATAATTGATTTTATATACAAAACTTGAAATCAGCATCCATTTGTCGCTCAAAATGTGATCAACGAAGTTTATCAAAAATAGTTTATATTAAAATGAATAAAATAACACTGTGTTACAAATTGGCACCTTAAAAATTATACATGGAAGGCTAAGTGTGTTATTATATGATTTCGGCCTGCTGACCACGAATTCGAAGTCAATTTTGTTCCATCAAGTCACAATTTTCTGTAATTTCCATAGACAATTTTGCATTTTTTATTTACTTTTGTCAAAATAAACTCCAATTTCATAAATATTTCAAATGCATTGATTCCAAAAGATTTGAAATGAACTCAATATAAATGTTTGATCATTAAATTGACTAAAACTATATATTTTATCCAAAAAAACAAACAACCATATTCTGATAACTTTTTGAACAGAGGGGTACCCTAGGCAGGGTCATCAAAATAAATCGGAAAAATTTCCAGATGTTTTCTTTGAGCAATCAGGCATACTATAGTCATATAACGACAGTTCGATTGATATTCTCCATGATAATGCTTAAAACCTGTGGTATTTCCATTTAAATAAAGAAGCTAATCTCACAATCTTAAGGAACGCGCGGGCCGTTTAAGTCTATTCAAACTACACTTTGTAGTTTTGTCTACACCTTTTGTCTTTAAGCTATTTTTTTTCAGTTTACCGATCTTTTAAAATTCATTTTTACATCTTAAATTATATAGATATTTACAAAAATGAATAGGACCTTATCAAAATTCGCATTTTTTTAAATGTTTCTTACGAAACTATGTAGACCTTAACATTGGCATTATCATTGCTTGATTTTCCGGTTGCTTTCTTGTGTAAAATGTATGAAAAAATATGAAATTTGTAACAGAATGAACAAAAATCAGTATTCCTCAACAATTTAATAAACGTTTTAGGGATATTTAAACATACATGTACTGAAATTAGAATTAACGATATAAAATTGCTTAACAAACCACTTATATCTTAAATAACTTTTTTGTTCCTTGGTCTATTTAAAATCTAAAAACGCTGTATTTTTTGGCGATTTTTGCCACACCTGTCAATGTCTTTTTTTAAATTCTTTAAATTTTTTATTAACAGCAAATAAACAAAATGCATGTTATTGAGCCGACATCTCTTATGCATAGAAATGATGGTGTTCAATAGCTCTGCATACCTGGTCAAACAGCATAGTGCATGCCTTATATGGGATGCTCGCAAAACAGTGCATGTTTATTGGCCTGATTTGGATATGTTCGGGAAATGACCGCCTATCTATGCCTATATTTGTTTATTGTTTGTGTTTTGAAATTCGTTAGACATAATTCTATCTTGTTTCATTCGCTGACAATAACCTCGATGGTCCTATAACTAAAGTTCTGCCTTGTTTGCCATTCTATTGGCTCTCATTCTTGCTTTTCCAAATATCCACAACCTCCCTCTCGAAGTATCTTATATTATCAACTTACATTTAAGTGACAAATATATGGAATAAGTAACAGTTATTTCTGAAGTTGTAATATGACCTTTGGCATTTTAGAAAAACATATTTAGGTTTATATAGGATAAAATTTAATAAGTTAAGGAATTGTTTTCGTTTGTCAGCGCGTTTGATACGGCATCCAAAGTACAATAGGAACGTTTTTATTTGGAAAAAATATATTTTTCTTTGAAATGTATATGTTAATCACTAATGCTTTCTTAGTTCAAGATGTTATAGCAAATTAAAAGCCTCTTTGCTGGATAGATTATGAAAAATAAAAACAGAAAAGCTAAAATATGAGTAGGTTTGCACTGTAATTTTCAGAAAAAATATAAACTATAAATACAGAACCATAGAAATTCGTGAAAAATGTCAATAAAGAAAAATCGATTTTGCAGAAAAACGGGACGTGATAGAACATTTTAAAGTTCAGATTCGTAATCAGCGTAATCGATTTCATAAAGTAGACACAGTTTAATTCATGTATATTTTTTGGTGTAACACAGTGTAAAATTAATAAAAAATAAGTTATAAAAGCTATTCCAACCATGTTTTTGCTTCATTGATAAGCTCAGTTTTAAGGGATTCGTTAATGATATGTTTACACTTGCCAGGACAATGGATTAATATACTAAATTATTTTTTGCATTATAATATTTCACCATGTGTTGTTCACAATACATCGCATTCGGACGTGGCGTCGAATAGAGGCGCCCAATTTAGGGCCAGTTTTAAAGTTTTTTCGGACGTACCCATAGGTTCCGGTGTCACATAAACGTAATTCTTACACCGGACTGGGATGTCGTGCGCTGCAACATCGGTGCAACGTCTTTTCTACGTCCAAAAAAAATAACGTCCGGAAAACTTTCGAATGAGACCACACGTAGGGCTTCCTTTGAAAGTTTGTGGATGTCTTTCCGATTGGGCTTAGCAATGATAACAATTGTATATCAACTTACGGAACCGCAGCCCCATCTGGAGTGTTGCATTGGATAGACTCCCTGTCCCCCTTCGATCCAGCCACAGTTGCAACACTCCATTCCTTGATAAATATATCGAAATATTGAGCATGGAGTAAAGTACTTGTTAAGTTCATAGAGGGGTTTTCATTTCTGTTGACGTAATAAAGCAGTTCTAAGAAGGTGTTTAAACAACTTAAACAAAACGAGACAGTGCCTTAAAATCAAAGACCATTTCAAACTCCAACCTAGATATACATCAAAGGTTTAAGGTATTATTTGCCAAAACATCCTTACATTAAGGATACAGTGGATGTCTCCAAAATACCTGCATTTAGAGCCGATATCATTTGGGCATGCGTAGCAAGCGTTGCATTGTTGTCTTGGCAAACGCCTGCAGCTTGGGAGTACTCCAGTTTATAATTACCTTCCACAGAGTTCACTTTTGTAACAGGGTGCTCTAAAATAAAATAAAAGGAAATGTGTGTCGATGTTATGTTGATATGAATACTTCAAATATTAATCTTTGAGAAAAATGCTCTTCAAACAAGAAATGTTTTTTTTTCGTATTTTAAGGTTATTTTTTGTTTTAAACAGGTTTTTATTAGTGGGATGGGGTTTCAAGTTTCATTCTTCTATCCGTTTCTAACTTGGTTTACAAAAAAAAACATAAATATAGAATTCTACCTACATATAAAATTGCTGAGAACGCGTTAAGGCTTGTACAACCATTTGAATGGAACTTACTGCGACATAGTACTTAACGAAAATGCATAGCATTTGGTACACTTAAAGGGCTTATATCTCAGCTTCTGGACTCGTATTCTCCGCTCAACTTAAGCTTAACCTTAACCTTAAAACTAATGTAAAATGATGGGGAAACGCGTAAGGTTAAGGTTAAAGCGGAGAATATGGGTCCTGGTTTTGCCATTATAAAAAGGTTTACTGTTGCAAATTTCTCAAGGAAAAGGCACGTTTTTCCTTAAACGTTAATATTTTTGGTACATAGATAAAAAATGTATATTAAAAATAAAATTAATTTTAAAAGAAATTCTAAGTTTCTTAGAAAAAGATTACGGAATCCCAGCTGTGTTTAGTGGCCAATCATGGAGAAATGTGTCAGAATTCTTTGATTTGTTTGAATGACATCCAGTATATTTGCGGACATTTCAATCTGATTTACTATAAATAAATCTCACAATAACAAAAATTATTTTTTTCACTGACTAATACTGATTTTAAAATGAAGGGTAGACTATAAAGTGATTAAAAGCATAGTTTTAAATATTATCATAATATAATGTGATAATATACATGTAGACCGTTAATTTATTTGACTTGCGTATACAAAAAAGCGATTAGACACAATAAATCAAAATGGTCTTGGAATAGTATATAATGATTGTTAGTTTATATCACGACTAATTACGATTGTTTTTTTTCTATTAATTTTCATCGAGCACATAGTTTGATTCAAAACTGTCGCATATTCTTTTCACTGTCGAAAATGATTTCAAAAATGACGTACATAACTCATT
>LQRL01080286.1:3104-13763 GCA_001703475.1 Hydroides elegans | reverse complement strand
TGTGCTGATCATGTTTCATCGATGACCCACCGGTAGCATCAGCGAATTCATCAGCTTCTCCGGATTTTGAAAACATTTCGCTTCGTTGTCAAGAACGATCGCGAAAATGAAAAAAGAACCATTTAGTATCAATGAGTCCATATATAGCATAACGTTTCTATGTGCCTTTTAAAAGAGTTGATTATTAAAGTTAGAATATAAATAAAACTTGAATGGAAACGTGAATTGAAAGTTAAATCAACTCAAGGTATTTTGTCTTTAAGCATACAAATATCAGATGCCGAATAATATAGCATATAAGAATTCATATAAGAGAGTAAATGAATAACGAAACATCGTTATGGGTTCAGGTCGCTTCCTCTGCTTGGTTTTCCTTGATCTTAAGCAACATGTGTTTTTGCGAACCATTGTGCGCTCTGATCGTACTGCAATTGGTTCTCGGACATCGTCGGCTCCGATCTCGTTTCATAATGATCGTCGCGAACGCGCGGCGAAACTTCTTGCCAAAAAGACAGTACATGTAGAAGTTCACAGCACTGTTTATCATGACGCATAGATTGTTGATGGCATTGACTTTTAGCGGAAACGGCCTCAATGCTTGCTCTTCCGTTAAAACAACACCCAATATATTATCAAGAATGGAGGGAAGTTGGCATAGCAAAAACACGGCTACAACCATAGTGAGCATAGCGGTTAGATTGCGCTCGTTTTGGGTTTGACGACCCAGGCCAGTGGTGCCGCGGATATGGCGTGATTTGCGTACGGAAACGACCAGCTTTGTGTTAAGAATGAGTAGAACGATAAAGGGAATGAGGACCATCACTGATATATGCAGTACAATCAAATAGACATGCCGATAGATGACGTTTTTGCCAAACTCAGTGAGTTCCCAATTAACCATATTCTCACTGTTCAGCGTCCAGTGGGTTTCCAGCATACGAGGTATATTAAACAGCAGCGAAAACAGCGCGATTAAAACAAGCGATTGGCGCGTTCGGTTCCTCGTGCACGATTGCACGGCCCTCAGCGGATGGCACACAGCGATGTAGCGATCGATCGTCAGCGCGACCGTTGTATACACGGAGCATGTCTGCGAAACCAAAACAAACGGATATGCGAAGGGGCGGATGTATCCGAACAGCGCCATGTAGCGATCGCTCAGTTCCGGAAGTGAGACGAATAGAAACATCGAAATGAGCACGAGGGAATCGAATAGCGCTAGAGCGAATAGATGCGCTGAGGTAGTAGAGCGCATCGCTTTATGGCTTAGGACGATAAGCGAGAGAATGTTTCCGATTAGACCGAGTATCACAAGGGATATGCCGAGGTAGCCGAGGATAGTGCATTGGAAAGATACGACTTCGGCCCATTCTGTGGTTATCCGTATGCAGTCTTGCTCATTGTCAAAACGGTCCAAATATAATTTGAACTTTGTTTGGCAAGGACCCAAAGTAGTCGTGTTTAAGGCTAAGGTAAAATTGGTATCCATTGTTTGTTGTTTTGTGTTGTTTTTTCGTTGTGGTTTTTCTTCTTATTATTTTATAATTGTTTCTCATGAATGAGTTACTTTAATGCTTATGCTTAATTCAGATATGTCTTCTTAATTCTCACGTTTTCTCAATTTTGGCGTTTAAAAATCCATTTTCCTGATTTCCAATCAACATTATTATAAATGTAGCGTAACTATTTTCAGTCAAGTTTGGAAACTGATTCACACAAACTTGTTATGTACCAAAATGATCATTTTACTAAATACCAAGCTTAATTAAATGTCCTGAATAAGTTTTGTAGCTATGAGGAAACTTCTTTTATTTATATATTTCATTCCTCTCCCATTAATATCTATGCTGTAGGCTTGATATGTTTTATCATTTAAGATAAACTTCATTTTTCTAATGTGACATAGAATGTCTCGGGAACTTGGGTTTCTGAATCAGCTCTTAAATAACCCTCTCATTGCGTGCCGCAAAGACGAGAATCTTTGATAGCACTGGTTTATTGTGATCACGAGTTTCATTATGTCCGGGTTAGATATCTTTTGGATTATATCGAAGTTGCAGATTATCTTGAAGTTGATCTCGGGGTTGGCTTTCACACCTTAAGATACGATCGACTCTGATTTAAATCAAATATTTTCTTTCAACGAAGGGCACCCAGCGATTAATAAGTAAAGCAAAAGAAATATCTTTTTTTTTTTATTTGATGATTATTTGATGGCCCTTGCGAACCAATTAGCTTGGAAAGGGAAAGAAATACAAATCAAAATTTTTCAATACAATCAAACTTTATATGGAAACTGCTCGTTGGACGCTCTTTTATAAACATAATCTAATCACTTTCACGTGAAGTATATATTTACATACAACCTTTAAACAAAATCTCAATGTTTGGTATTTAGAAATTTTATTTGCAATTTAATTTGTAATAAAAAACATGATGTTAGTTACATCACATAAACCATCAAGCATATGATTACGAAAAAAACTACAAATGCAATTTAGGGCCAGGTCACAATGTCATGTGCTCGAAAACGCTTCTAGTGGTGTTATACAGTCAAAACCACTCCTAAGTGGACAGCTGACGCAAACAACCAATAAACGAACACGAATAACCGAATAAACGAACACGAATAAACGAAAAAAATTGCTACGCAAAAACGAACAACCGAACAACCGAATAAACGAACAACCGAACAACCGAACAAACGAATAAACGATATGAAGGGTATAAATAGGAAACCATGCGGTCATTAATGAATCATTAATCTTTTTTTTTCAAAATGCCTCGACTATCATTGGAACTGCGAAAACCTGCGATCCAATCTCGCTTGTGAGATAATGTATATAATGTATTCCAAATCACAGCAATGATGAATTCAATATGTCCTTTTTCAAAATTCAAAACTCACCACCTGTAGGCATGGCAGAAACCACTCGTTTAATATGATATCAAATCCCCAATATATTGGCTAAATAGAATGACTGAACTACGTTTAAAGTATTTCTGTCTGCTACATTTCAATAATATGAACTGACACGTTGGCAATTAATTGGAGACTAGATATTATATAATCAATTTAAATCAAGTATCTAAGCCTGCTGAAAAAACGACACTGTATATTAGCTTAAGAGAGTACAGATAGGTTTAGGAGGGCGGAGGTCACTTTACTATGCAGACATCATCATGTAAATTGTAATAGGTGTCGACCGAGATGAGAATCTTGCGGAAGAATATTAGTATCTTAATAGCGAACATGTTATCAATAAAAGACAGAACATATTTTTATACGAATAAACGAACAACCGAATAAACGAACAACCGAATAAACGAACAACCGAATAAACGAACAACCGAATAAACGAACAACCGAATAAACGAACAACCGAATAAACGAACAACCGAACAACCGATAACCGAATAAACGAAAAAATCACTACGCATAACCGCGCATTTTGACGCGAAAGATTTTGCCTGCGATAGTTCACTTAGGAGGGGTTTTTACTGTACATGTATGAGCTTTTAGATGCCCCTTAAGGAATTCATTGAATACATGGTCTGCTAGGGAAACGGTCGAACGGCAGTTTGTATTGAATGCAATTTTAAATAGGTCGCAACATGTTACCCACCTCCTCACCAAATATTAAAAATAATTATCTCTTAGCATTTCTCCCTTACAAATTGTCACTTAGAAGTCTAGTGCGTGACAAGGCTCCAAGCAAATCATTTGCCCTCTATAACGAATGGCAGACCATTTGAGAATCGGGACTTGTACCACTTCACCAGGAGGGGAGTCTGATTGTGATCAAACTATGTGCAGAATAAGGTGTCCGCAGTGCCATCTCGGTCGTATCCATTAATAAGTAGCCTTATACAAGTCTAGCCGATCAAATAGCTTTTTAATAGCTATCAAGATTCTTTTACTCTTGAATCAATTATGTTGTGTGGGTAAGAAAAATCAGCTCAAATTGAGCGAGGCTGTTTCACATCTGTTGTTACGCCCTTTTATCTCAAAACACCACAACCTAACGATTACATTTTGTAAACAACTTTACTCGTTCGGCATCATGTTTTTTTAAAGATATATTAGGGCTATTCAAATATTTGTTTTGCTTTCTGCATGTTTCATATGGCACAGAACTTATGTCCGTCTGTCTGTTCGTAAACACCAATGTTCCAAGGTGTTTTTACGAAAGATATTTTAGCTGTCCTTCAATGTATATAGAGATCACATATTTGAGAATCGTAACTTTTTGAATGCTGATTCTTGATAGCACAATGGCGCCCGATATATTCAAATCTTCATCCAACGTCGTGACGCAAAATAATACTCCTTAAATTTGTATAGCTCATCATAGGACTATGTTCTCTTGAAGTAGCGTCCTCTCGTGACATTTTTAGAAAGTCTTTTGCCGCGATACCGAGCAAAAATGACCACGGTCTTTAGATAACTTCTATAAATCATATAAAACAAACATATGTTTTAAGAACCGCTGTTGCAAAACAACCCCTAAAACAACCCCAAAAATTAAATACTTATTTTGACGTGTTTATATAAAGTGATTCATTAGGAATGACGCACGTGTACATGTATTAACATCTTTGTGACGAGACAAAACACATTTGAAAAAAATACACCACTTACCCGCAATGTTTTAGCCCTACTCGAAACAGCTAGGGCACTTCTAATCAAGATTGGCACTCAGTTTGCCTCAATTTCCTATGGTTAGGGCGTCAGTATATTTTCGGCAGAAATCCAAATCCCTTGTCGTTGGTAGGGTTTTGACATTTTCAGTGAATTCCACACGATTCAAGGATTGCTCTATATGAGAGTCAAAGACCAAACATTTTTAACATAACATCAGATCTTATTTTCGTTTTGAACGATTAAACTTTTTTTTAATAAGGAAATGAATGAAAGCATATCCCTGTAAAATGTACATGTTTTAAAAGGCATATTTTTGTCAAATAGTATACAGTTGATAAATATATGCTAAGCGATGATTTAGCGAGATCACAGTTAGCGTTTATCATATTGCGTACGTCCCTATTTAAAGAAGTGCGTCCATATATAAAGGGGCGCCCTAACTATGTTTAGGAACGGATCCCTAATCATAGGCGCGTTCCTGTGTATAGGGACGCCCCTATTTTTCTGGACGTTTTCACCGTATTTATCGTTTAAAACAAAAATACCAATATGCACACATTGCATCCGAGCTATATATTTCATTTTGCCAATCTGTGTGTGGTGTATAAGTATCGATGTCGGCTTTGTAAATTCACTTCTACTCCTTCGTTCAAGAAATATCTACAAACCATGAACCTTCATAATGTATTCCCGTACTCTATCGGCAGATTTCCTATATTCTCTTTCTTTATTTTTAAATATTCCCTGTGTGTTTATATAGTAATATTGTTTTAGCACATACATTCGATCGAATGCAAAATCGATATTTCTTAAATTAAATTAATGTGTTAAGAACAGATTTGAAAATGTTATTGATTATATTCATCATATACCTAGTCGAGATATACTTTATCGCATTGAATATTGAATCATAAGTGAATGTTAATTCAAAGATGTTTTTACTAAAAATAAGTTAATTATATGCATGCATTTTAAAGAGGTCTTAAATCTATTTCACAATACTAAAAAGCCGGACATCTACATCTACATCTAACGTGGATGATATGAATAGGGGAACTTCACACCGAAAATTATAGATTTTCTCATTGAATATCGAAAAAAAACGTCCAAACTTCGATAATCTCGCAAAGTACAAAAAAAATATATTTAGGCCTAATTTATTTTAAAAACAGCGTCGCCTGTGGGTAGGTCACTGATCGGCTTTATAACATCTTATTAAACGCTGGAAAAAATGATATAAAGGGTTTGCGTCAGAGGTTAATGGAAAGACACTGCGGAAAAATAATCCAATATATCAGCAAGGATGTCGTCACAAAAATTAGCTTACGGATAAAAAAGACGATTGGCCTGTTTTGCTTGAATCTAATTAATAGGTAGACCCCTGTTCCCATTCTACACACCCTCTGTAGATAAACAAACTTGTGCCCCAATTTCATTGGATTACCGAGATTTATATCCTCTTCTTTCCCTTGTGGGAAAAGTATGTATTTGCAACACTAATATTTAACAATCATTTAAACGACACATATATAGGTATTAAAGAACTTTAATTCTGTAACTGTTAGAAAAATATTAATTTGTGTTAGGTCTTAAACACAAAGAACATACCTTTGATAATTTAAAAAAAATATATTGTAGATAATTGAACAATTTAAATGCATGACACGTTGAACACTAGGCACAGTTTTTGCTCTTGGCTCGTAAAGCCATAAGCTCTGCCTGTTATGTCTTCTTACTGTGGAATCCTTATCGAATAACACCGTTTTTTGACGATTATAAAAAAATGAAATATCCTTTCAAATTGATTCTAACTGGACTAAATGTAGGTCCTCTAGCTGCAACTGCATTCCGAATTTCAAAAATCTACTCCTATCCTAAATATGCACAATGTTGGGAATTGGAGCCGATTTCGAGGCTAAAAACGGCTAAGTCCCCCATTCACTTTACATGGTGGACTTTGTCGTTTTTAGCCTCGAAACGGGGTCCCATTCCCAACATTGTGCATATTTAGGATAGGTGTGGATTCTTGCAATTTGGAATGTAGTTGCAGCTAGAGGACCTACATTTAGTCCAGTTAAAATTAATATGAAAGGACATTTCATTTTTTTATTATCGTTAAAAAACGGTGTTATTCGATTAGGATTCCACAGTAGCTTGCGCAGGCTGATCTATGTCAAAATATATTTGGTGTATTGCAGAAACAAACACAACTAATAGCCAATTTTGTATGTAGTAAGGTGCTTCCGGATTTATTTAGCTCAAGAAAATCAGAATAAACTAACATGTAAATAGGCGCGTTAAGATACACTATGGTTATTACAGCTAATATATAATCATATTTATCGTTTTATACTTATTGCGCTACTATTTTAGGCTAGGGCCTCAAATTTAACGCAGCATTTTTCACCATACCTGTTGTTTTATTGGAATGATCTTATGTTTTATATATTTCATTTTAATCGCAGACAGCATTAATTCAATGATTTGCTGTGATTAGATGACGTTTTACCTATTTATAAACTAGAATCTATCCCAATGTTTTGTTCTTTATCAAATTTAGACTTGGTCATCTCAATCCTAAAAGCTTTTGTGATCTTTAAAGCTTCCCGGTATTTCATTTTCCTATTCCTTTTATTTGCTATAAGGCTTTATCTGTGTCTTTGATGTCTTTATGTGTCTGTCTCACATTGTTCCGTCTGTATCCGTATGGCTTTATCACGTGACACAAAAGTAATATTCAATAGATCGGAGTGAAAAAAATATCAACTAACAAATTTGGAAGTTGAGGTGGAGGATGATGACGAAGGAATACTTATGTTAACAAAAATGTATATATACTCGACAACAAAAGAAGTGTCCGGTTGTTCAAATCACTGTAACTTAAAAAGTATTTGATCGATTTTTATCAATTATGTACCAAATTAAACAGCACATCATGTTAGTTTATTAAAAAATTATTTACGACTCTATGTTTGCTATTGACGATTCAGCGAACTCTTGAAACTGAACTAACGAAATAGCGAGTAACAAACCCTCTAAGATGCATTTTCATGATTTTTTTAGAAATATTTTGCAAGAAATTTTACAGATAATTGGTACATTTGGACTCTTTAGTGCATATTCAAATATTCAAGCTAGTTGCGGCGGCTGCTGGAGTTAATAAACGTATTTCGCGAATGGCCCGACCCAAGGCACCGGAAGTGCCAGTTTTGAGACAATTGTTTAAAAAAAAAACAGTTTGAATATGGGTTAAAAGCAGTTTTGGACATAAGGTTTCGCTTAATATTTGGTTACTTCGAAGCACGATATTTATCGAAAAATCACGTTTAGTGAACCTTTGGTAATCCATCGCTTAAGTTTTCAATCAATAACAAACACATTTGCCGTGCATGCCTAAGTCAACCTGATGGCCGATTTCTCTGCCGTGGCCTCGCAGCGATGGTTCGCGCAAGCGTATGCCTCGATGAACAGATCGAAGTATTCTACTCAATTTTAGAGTGATAACGCGGCTAAAATGCCAGTTAAAAAGTAACGCATAGCTCGTAACTCTAGATTACAATGTTCTTACATATTTAAAGCGTATTCACTAAGTAATCGATTGTTTGCGCGAAACCTCACCCATATCGAGCGTATTTTCTATTCATTTCGCGACATCGTACATATGGCAAACGAGGACAACAGCGGCCTTTCGGTATATTTTTCCTATTCCGCGCTTCCTTTAAGATAAAATTTACGATGTTATTTTTCGTTAGAATGCCCTGTCAATATAACCAGATTAAATTATTCCTTTTAAACTTTACCGAGTTTATTCGAGAATTACGGCTATGCTATGGAGTAAATGGAATTCAAAGTGCAATTAACAGAGTAAAGAGCATGTTGGTTATCTTAATATCATACCGCTTTTATTGTGTTGTGTGATTAAGACTGTTGTCGCAGTGAAGCGTCAAAAACACGTTTTCCCGACATTTTATGATGTTTGCTGCGACTTATGTCGCACATAGCGCTTTTCCTCTCCTCCCGATACTCATTGAATGATGATCGAAATCAATGTTTCTTAGCCCTTCGATAAAACGAACGAGATAATCGTCAAACAGATTCCAGATCAGTAGTTTTGCGAGACCATCTATAATTAACATAACTGAAACTAACTAACATGTTTTAATTGGTTCCACTTTTGATACAATGAACAAATATCAACCTAAAATGACCGGGCACTTCTTTTGTTGTCGAGTATATAGATTCCCAGTAATAAAAATGTTTACATATTTCCTGTACGTATGACATGCTGATTTTTCGGAAATTAAAAGCAGCAACTTCGAACGATGTGTCAATTGCTTTCAAAAAAACACTTGCCGTTATGCATAGTATATTAAGACACATATATTACAGATAATCTAATGACTAGACGGAAGGGCACCCCACGACATATTTCTCAAAAAGTTGTACAAACTACCTAAAACAACATTACAGTTACGAAGAGCAACAAAATAATCGTTTTTGAACATTTAAATTTTGCAAAAAGGTGTTCTTTTTAGCAAGCCAGCTAGACTGTTTCTCGTTTTCTAGCCAGCTCGGAACAGAAAAGGAACACCTTTTGCGAAAATTGAAAAGTTTAATTTAACGAAATTACGTATGATATCTTGCAAAATCCAGTTTATTAGACAATTGCAAGCAAGTTTTAACGGGTTATAGTCAACTCGCCAAAAAACAAACTCGCCAAAAAACCAACTCGCCAAATTCCAAGTCGCCAAAAAACCAACTCGCCAAATTTTGGTCAACTCGCCAAAAAGTATTGGTCAACTCGCCAAAATTTATAATTTATATTTTCTTTTCATAATTTTACAAACAAAATCCCTGTTTGTTTGAAAAAATACTATTAAATGATCTTTAAGGGAATCCTATAATGTATATTATAACCTGTGCTCCGGATCTAATAATAAAAGTGCACTCGATTCATACACACTCATGGCATAATCCGCTATGTTTCAGACCACATTACACCTTGATCTGATTTGGAGTAAAATTTGATATTAAATAATGGTAAACTTGATTAAAATCTTAAAATAAATCTAAAATAAATGATTTCCACAAAATAATAATTTTGGCGAGTTGACCAAAGGAATTTGGCGAGTTGACCAGAGACATTTGGCGAGTTGACCAAAATAATTTGGCGACTTGACCAAAGCTATTTTGGCGAGTTGGTTTTTTTTGGCGAGTTGACCAGCACTCGTTTTAACAACTTCGAAATTGTTATTCTCACTGCATATTGTAAAAGTTTAGAAATAATCAGAAAGGTGTTCCTCAAACTGCTGGAATCTCCAAGCTAGAATGCATTTTATATAATTTCCAAGCCAGCAGGAAATTGGTGGGGAACACCTTTTTGGGGGAGAAGCTCGTGGGGTGCTCTTATATACAAATCAGGAACTCATATTAACCTAACAGGAAAACTAATTTGAAGCGGTCATAGCCAATAGCAATCTGTATTCTAGTCCTTTGGTGAAAGGAGGTTGGTGCTGCAAAATAAACACGAAATGAAATGGTAACGGCCCAATGTGTAGAAATGGCCATATTCTCCGTTGTTTTAAGTATTTTTGGACCATGTTCTTAAGACAAAACTTTTTTTCTTATTATCAATTGATATATTGAAACGGCTCAAATTGACAATTCGGAAAAAATAATCATCTCGAAAATAAAAATCCATAAAAACGTTTATCTGTACTCAATAAGCCATTCCGTGTGCAATACACATTTTTCTTGCACTGTTGCAGTCAATTTATCTTTCTTTTAAACAATAGCGAAATTATTCACTCTTTCAGGTATACTATTTCAAGTTTATTGTTTTCATGATTAGAACGTACATCAATACATATTGTTTATTGAACTATTTTTGTTATTCATAGATGCCTTTCTCAATTAATGGACACTTTTTGCGAAGTTTTTACTTTGACTTCGAATAGACCAGTGATTTGTATATCAATCTAAACTATTTTTTGTCTCGGGGTAACTTCAGCATA
>LQRL01080285.1:9971-35329 GCA_001703475.1 Hydroides elegans | reverse complement strand
GTTAGGGAACACGACCATGTGGGAAAAAATTGCGCAAAGCTACAAGGTCTATTTGTTTTGATGACAAACATGGTTTCACACCTTAATTTTTCACACCCCCCAAAAATAATCGATCAATATTTGAACTGTTGCTACTAGTTGTGACAAATAAATAGTTCTACCGATCCTGAAAATTTGTGCATAATTAGTTAACGCATAAAAAAGTTATTAAGAAATATATCTATATACTATCTTGTTTGGGTCAGTATATAATTCAAAATCAGCACCTTAATAGAAAGGTATATATTTGCCCATAAAAAATCCATTTACAATAATTTTACATAAATTTTAACTATGAAAGTTTCACTGAACAGATATATTTAGTGACGCACGTGAAAACCAATCCGCGCATCATAGGAAGGAGCGAGTGTGGTTTAAACTTCAGTCTTCCAACTGATCACCCGATAAAATTCTACATCAGCGAGGAGGGCAGGACAAGTAAGAAATCAACCGCAAGGAATTTTGCTTTAAGTTATGTTATTATAATCATGATGCAACAAATTGGTTCTCAATAAAAGAAAATAGCATACATGTATAAGTATTAATAAGAAATAAATCAAATAATCGCATGGTAAATAGGATAAAATAGATCTATTTACAAATGTCCAATCTTTAGTAAATGCAAAGACTATTATAATTATAATAGCGTCTCATTTCAGAACGAGGACCGTGTAATTTAGTGGATATAGTGAACTTTGCAAAACATAATTACGACCGTCCTTGGAAATTAGAACCTGAAAAAGTTGAACAGGTTTTTATTACTTTTTTTCACTAGATTCAATTTATGCTCTATAGTTCGCTAATTTTACATTAATAAAAAATACAAGTATCTCAAACGTTTAAGGAAATTGTTCATCCTAGCTGTTTGTAAGATCGGTGTATTAATTGTTGTTTGTTGTTTGTTGTTTGGTGTTCGAATCGATACCATTATGTTGATGATTTACATAGAGGACCGAAGCGTTTTTTACTGTGTGTAAGACTATTATATGATGAACTCTCAAACCCCTACTACTTGAATGGTGTTAACTTATTTTTACAGGTGCGTGTGTGGCAGGACCCCGAGACAGAGGAACTCATCCAACTTCCCACAATGCAACTGGTTGACAGCTACGATGAGAAGTATTTGGTCGCCAGTCCCGTCCTGGGCAGTAAGTCTTATCTGTATAAGAATTTTAAGTTAGCATTTTCCAACAGTTGAATACTCCCATATAAAGTTGTTTTTGTGTCTTGCATAATTGTTAGATATTAAAGATAAGCATTTATGGAATAACAGTGTGAAACCGCGTTCACGCAAACAAAAAAAAACGAAGAGGGTTGCTATGTTTTTGATACCAGAGTCACTTGAATTCCATATCGCATAATTTTTGTCTGGCGCTATGTTTGAAGTATGTGCTATAAAATTCAAGTGTCATTGGTATAAAAACACAACATTTTTACCGCTTTTGCTTGAACGCGGCTTAACGCAAACAAGTTTATTTCTTAACGCATTTTAATTTACTTTAATAATGCTAATTTAAATGCGAGAATAGGGGAGCTGCATAACTATGCTTGCATCGTGCCCGTCTTCCTTCCCATCACCCTTTGCGCTGCAACAAGGCTTCGTTCGGACGGAAGCAACTCGGCATTTGAAAGAGAAATGGGCCGAATAAAGCAGTTTTCCATGACGTTTAGCAATGCTAGTGCAAAGGGAAATTCAGGTGATACAAATACACATATAATTAAAAGCCCGTTAGATTATATTTACATGTATCTATTGGGATATTAATGGTGATATCCCGAGCGATTATGATAATCCCGTGTGGTTTTGAGCAGTTGACATCCCGGATGATTCTGCTTAAATTGAGTTGTCAATAGAGTTCAATTATCTTTAGCTTGATTTTGATAATATTCTCATCCCGGGAGTTGTAGGCAACATCCCTGGAGGTTTTGAGCATTTCACGCAATCCCGGGTGATTCTGCTTCCATTGAGTTGTTAATAGAGTTAAATTAAATCTAGCTTGATTTTGCTAATCTGGTCGTCCCGGGAGTTGTTGGCGACATCCCGGGTGGTTTTGAGCAGTTATCATGCCGGGCGATTCTGCTTTAATTGGATTGTCAATAGAGCTCGATTATCCTTAGCTAGATTGGCTAATATGCTCCTTCCAGGAGTTGTAGGCGTCATCCCGGGTAGCTTAGAGCATTTAACATCCCGGGTGAGTTCAATTGTCTTGATAAATAGCATCCGGAAAAGATGGATGCTGGAGCTTGATCATGTTATTCTGCTCGCCCGGGGGATGCCCATACCATGCCGGGTTATTTGACTTCAACTTTAACTTAGTCGTTAATAACATCAAACCTTTTAATGTGAAAGAGCGTGTTTTAGTTCCCGAAAGGAATGAATTAAAAAAAAACAGTTTGTCAAGAAAACGCTTTCCGTGCGTGTAACCAGGCTCTTCTAATGAAGTATTAGAAACTAAATCATGCAAGTTATGTCGCATGAACTCTTTTCCGAATAACACATTTAACCACGAATATTTCAATAACATATAATTACGAAACGTTATGAATAGTGCTATGGATAACAAAATTCACTCTATATGTTTTCGCTTTAACTTTTTTCAGAAATCCTGGTGCTGACCCAAGACCAAGTCGATGAATACGAAGGTGTTTACGAGCAGATCAACCCGTATGCACTCAAACGGAAGATACAGGTGATATTTTGGCATTCACTTAGGCAAAAATGTGACTTTAGGCACGTTCACGCAAAAAAATCATAAATTTTTGCGTGTGTTTTTTTTTCCGAGCTTTTTTGTTTGCGTGAACGCGGCCTAAGGGTTCTAAATGAGAACATATTAATAATTTTGAAGACTGTGGATACTTAATCAAATAATGCATGCAATATTTTCCAATTCATTTCTGGAGCAAATCGAAATTACAAAAAATAAATGAAATCCATTATAATTTTAATGTGTTCATTTTGAGTTATTAAATTACCAGGGGTAGTTCACGCTTGATAAAAATAAAATATGTTGTAGAGAGTACCGCGCCCTGTATATGAAGAATTAAACGATTCACCCTCCCAGTCTGAGAATCCCCGTCCCCCACCAAGGAGAATGGGCAAATTTACAAGGTATGACCTTCCGATGCCGTGCCGATTATATAATTTATAATGAGTTTCAATTAGTAGTTTTGAAACTATTTTGCCTATTGATTTCGCATTTTCAATTTAGTTGCCGCATTGACTGACACATTCTAAAATATTCTGCTATCAAGATACAAAATGTATAATGTCCTCATTTTCCTACACAGTGCCCCCTCCAGGATTCCCACTCCACCCCCTGACAGCGACTATCCAACCCTTGACCAGACAATCATATCACCAGAAACCAAAGACGCCAAACCAAAAGATCGATCAGAGGACAGCGCTCGCTCACAGAACAAATATAGCCCTTGTCCAACGATGCGTAAACATCAAGGCCACCAAAAGCTGCATAAGGAGGAGAGCGCAATCAGAGAACCTGCTAGGGACTATGATGGGTTTGACACTGAAAATACACTGGATCCCTCAAAAGAGTCAACTGGATCGACACAAGGCGCAGATGAGACACATGACGAGGGCATCTACGCTGTGCTAGAGGATGTCCCTAAGAATATTGATTTCAAATCAGTATCAAAGAAGCAACTAGGGGAATATCTTCGCATGCTCCACCTGGATCAGTATATCGAGGCATTTAATGAACAAGACGTGGATGGAGCGTTAGTGTTGGAGCTGTCCAAAGAATGTCTTCAGGAGGATTTTGGTATGTCTGGTTTGGAAGCCACGAAACTCGTTAAGTTTATAAAGGATGGTTGGCGACCGTCTTGAATTGGCGTTTGTATTACGGGTTCCGTGCCTTAAGAGCCTCCTTAAGTACTGACTCATTATAGACTGCGTATTGGTACATTGTATTTACCTTTAATGTACGTAACATGATTCATAATCAATGACATGAACGCATTTTGAACGTTCGTATAAATCTTAATTTTAAGCAACCGTTGTGTGAAACAACCCGATAAGTTAAATGATAAACCATTTAAAAGTCATTTGATCAATTTTCAAAATCACAAGGTGGCCTTGGAGAAATATATATAGTGAAATTTCTCATACATGTATATCGTTTTAATCTGTTAAAATGCTGTTTCCTTTTTTATTGGGGTTGATTTGAAGTCTTTCTTGGTGATATTACCATTTCTATAATATATACTGCTCAAAATAATTAAAGGATCATGTTTTAGGGTGCGGCTGGTCTCGGGAAAACAGGTATATATTTTTGAAAAAAATATTGCAAGTTTACAGACAGATATATCCGCTGATATGCGATGCAAAAATAAACGAACTATTGTAACTCCTACCAGCTTTTATTGTGGAATAAACATGATACCCCCGACCTGAAAATAATAATTCCGATTGTAGCAAATTTACAATGTGAACTTAAACGACAGCAGCTCAGTTAAAATACTCCAAATGATGCCTTAGTAACTGGTATGGTCTCGATGCACTCATTGCATGGCTGAGACATGCTTATGAACAGTAAACTGAGGCATGGCCTCCCATTTCTCCGTTAATACCTGCGCTTGCTCTGGTAGTGTATGAGTAAGCTATTCGCACTCTCTAATACGTCTCCCCATAGCATCCAACATTGTTCAATGGGATTTAAATCTTGGGAAACCGCTGACCAACCCATTAACTCGATTCAGGCCTCCTATATGTACCCCTGGACCACATGGGGATGTGCATGTTCATGCATTAAAACAAAGTCATCACCAATGGCGCCAACAAAATGTGTTGCTATCGGGTTGACAATGTCGTCTCAATGCCTTATTGCAGTCAGTGAACCCCCATCAATGGCATGTCGCTCGGTGTGGCCATCGAAGGATATACCAGCCTATACCATGACTTGCCCACAACCGTAGCTCTCAACCGTACCGAATGATGTGACCATCATTTTAGCGTTCTCATGGTTGTCTTCATACTCGTACACGTCAATCACATGTCGAAATGTGGAATTTTCCCTCTTCCATGAACAATATTGTACGCCAGTGGCGCAGCTGCCAACTTACATGATCCACGGAAAATGCAAGGCGGGCTCTGAGGTGTATCTTAGTCCAAATAGGGCATAAAAATGGCCTTCTTGCTCACAGATGTTTTTCATATAGTCGATTCCGTGTCGCTCGGTCGGATAAATGCACAACAGTACCCCCTAGAAAGTTCATTTGGATCTGTAGCACAATGGCGGCGCGGATTTGAAGTGCAATTAAACACAGATAACGGTCTGCCGGGGTGTAATCATGCGATGACGGTCTTGTCCGGGTTTTCACGTATATCTTCCAATATCGCGGAAACGTGTTCCAATGCTTGAAGCGACGTTTTGAGAAACATAGATGCGTATTGCAACCTGGCACTGAGACCGTCCATACTCCAATAGTTGTACCGTTCGTGCAGTATCGTGTTCACGTGTTTATGTTGATGTATTACCTAAAGGGTCCGATTTCAAAAGAAAAGTTATTGATATTGACGTTTAAACCATCCGGGATGTTATCTACTCACAATCTCCACCTCACAGGACGAGCAAATTTGCAAAATCAAGCTGGACTAGTGGAAGCGATTAATCCCGAATGCTATTTTTTTAGACAATTAAACTCTAATGACGACTTGATTAAAACAAAAACCTCTCGGTATGTTACAGCGACTCCCGGAACGATTTTTGTCAATTAAATCAAGCTCTGTTGTCTGGCAATCCAATTTAAGATAATTGAACTCTTTTGACAATTCAATTGAAACATTACCACCCGGGATGTTAATTGCTCCGCGCCTCCCGGGTTGCCACTTTTAACTCCCGGGACGAACAGATCAGCAAAAGCATGCTCTGTAATCAACCAATCCTAGATGAAGAGAATTTTACTCTATGGACGATTCAATTGAGGCAAATTTCACCCGGGATATCAATTAGTAAAAACCTCCCGGTATGTCACTGTCAATTCCCGGAATGATTAGTTTAGCAAAATCAAGTTCTGGAATCTACCAATCCCGAATGCTATGCGCAAAACCACTCGGGATGTAAATTGCTCAAACCCTCCCGGTATGTCACGGGACGAAAAGAATAGCCAAATCAAGCTCTGGGCTCTACAATTGCCCGGGAGGTATATGTTTAAAAAAACTATCACTACCAACTCAATTGACGTTATATCACCTGAAATATTCTTTTAATTATTTTTAATCATTTTTAATCATTTTTAATTGTCTCATAATTTGTTTTAGCTATAAAAGAGCTTAGTTTCGAATTTTGATTTGCAGCATCTTTCTATGCTTTCACAATATTTTCCGCAATCGATAACAAAAACCAAATGAACAAGATAGATCGGATTTTGTCATGATATGGATCCACTAATATGCAAATTAATGGCAAACAACTCTTTATCAAACATAAAGCGATTGCGAAACGTGTTATGATTGCGAAATGTGTTGAAATAGGGACTTAAGTCACATGAAGTGCCAAGATAATTAACCAATATATAGACCTTACTGAGGACAGTCGGAAAACAAGGTAATAGTGTCCACATATAAACAAAAAAAACTGCTATCCTGAGATCTCTGCCTGATAACGATCGGATTTGTGTCGCTATCCCCTTACCACATAGATCTATTTTTGCTATTTGTGCAAAAATGCAGAACATATCGATTATGTAGCGCGAGTTACATATTGAGTGTGTTGTGGTAAGGATTGTGTTCCATATTAAGGTAATAATCTGAACGGATCCCTCCCTCAAATACCAGTCAATGTCACAACTATTAAGGTTAAGCGCATCGTGTTAGGTTTTAGCTATTTTCAAACTACGCAATGCATACGTTATACTGGTATGTAAACCATAAAACGTGTGTCCCATCCATGCAAAAACTGCGTTCCTGATGCAGACTAAATTGTGCCTTATGTTTTTATGGATATCAATAAAAGAAATTGAATTGATATTTATATAGGCATGTTAAGAGCACTTTGGATAATTGCTAGAACTCAGGGCCTGAAAATATTTAATTAGCCAACAATCATCCGGGTAAAAATGGCTTTATAATTTAGAACAATATTGAATGTCGAAAAGGGGAAAGGTTAAAAAACACGTCATTTTAAATTATGCTCTTAAAAATAGTTGTGATACACTGTAATTCAAGTTATTATTTATTCATGATTTTATTTCATGTTCGGGTTTTTGATTTGGTATAAAACATAAAAATATGCAGGATGACATCTGATCATGGCATATTTCTATTCGGATTTCCCTCGAAGTACGATTGCAATTTTACCACGCGTTATGATATTATGTAATTAGCAAAAGTGATGTGATTTTTGTGATAAAAGAAAAATATAGTTTTTTTTTTTAATTTCTGCAAATATATAACTATATATGAAACCAATGATAATGGTTTTTTTGAATATAATAAACGAGTATGCATAAAATAAGGCTATTGTAGCGTAAACTATATTTATAATTAAAGAAGTATTACGTAAACATTACACAAATTATAACGCCACAATAGGGTCATGGACAAGTGGCCAAAACAGGTGAACCTGCTGAAAACACCTGCTGAAGCGTAACGTCAACACAACGTCAGAGTGTATCAACAAATTTATACTAGAAAGTACTATCGCAAACAGGCAAAGATTTTAATAGTCTTTGAAAACCTTTATATACATTTACAAGCAAATATTTAATTCAATATTTGCATATCGTAAGTCGAAACTTGCAATGTAAAAGCTTCAAATTATAAGTGTTTTTAAAATCAAACATAATATACTATTTAAATCTAAATTTCGCTTTGCTCCGCACTTAATTCTCCACACTTAATTGTTTTACACTGTCCTTTTTACTTTCCATGCTATTTAACACGTCACACTTTTCTTGGCACTTGCTTAATATATGACGTAATAATTGTTTTGCGCAGCTAAATAATGCGTCAAGCGTTGTAACCAAGCAAACTGCGTTCCTTACTACAAAAGTATCGTTTACTCCTTTATTTGGCACTTTCCTGTATTGTTGCTTATATATATGTATGTTGAAAATCGTTTAATTATATTTAAAGGAAATAAAACTCTTTCGTGAAAATTGCGACGTGATTAAAATCATTAGGGTACTGTAGTACCCCAGAAATCTCTCCATTGTCCGCCATTTTGAATCTGCGAGCCCATAGTATTATTTCTGTTTTCAAAAACGCATTGTCTTAAACCAAAAAAAAATGTTCCCGTTGTATAAAGGCAAAAGAAAAGCTTCGCTTTTCTTTGCCGATTATTACTAATTCAGTACATTATATGATAAGTTCCCCGTAAAATATCTAAAAGGACACCATGGAAATTGATGAAAATTACTTAATAAATAAATTGAAAGATTTATATGAAAAAAAAATATGAAATCTGCTCTCGAACCTAGTTCTCATCCAATTGAATTTGAATGATTTTTTTTTTGAATAACAGAACAAGTTAACAGACCAACAGATCAAGTGAACATATCAAGAATATTAATTAAACAGATCAACGCGACCGACCTTAAATTATTTAACAAGAAATACAATAAACACGAGGACAAACAGCGAATCAGTTCTGCTCACTGCTCAAAGAAGACGGGTCTCAATATGGAACACTGGCAAACAAGAGGAAGCTATTCTATTACATGAAATCATTACTCGGCTCATGTCTTCCGCGAATAAAATTCTAACGTGTAAGCAAATTTAGTTAGAAAGTGGTGGTGTTTATAAAGGAAAGTTATCGGTTGAAAGGATAGAAAAGTGACCAATTTATATTTATAATTCTATGATATACTTGTGTTATATACTAGTTTGCCTATAGTAACACCCTGGATAACAATATAAAACTTCGTATAAGCATTGTAAGCAGAAAAGGGAGATATATTAACTTTGCATTTAACATTTTAACTGGATAAACTATAAGCCATGGGCGTGAAGCACTTTTCGCTGTCGATCAGCAACAAGCCGATGCCCGTCTTCATGGCGGGAGAGTGGATCCAGGGCCACGTCACGCTCGAATTGGATGAACCCACCAAGGCCAGAGGTAAGTATTCCTTTAAATAGTTCTGTCAGTTTGACAAAACTTCTTAATCCAAAAATACAACCACCAATATGTTCCCATATAAGATGAAAACACACACATACGATCTCTCTCTAACTCTCTCTCTCTCTCTATCTATCTATCTCTCTCTCTTTCTCTTAATAAAAGGCAAAACATGACTGCCATGGGTGCATCATCCTTCTTACCTATCTGGTTTTCTTGCCCATGAGTTCGACCCACGAATTGAGATCAACGAATGAGAGTGATATTCCAACCAACTGGTGGCAAACCCTACACAGGTAGAAGTATCGACTCAAAACGTTTTCTGTACGACACCCTACCTATTCACTTAGCTCTTCTATCTTCTGTGACATTGTAATTGATTTCCCCTATCCAATATTCATACATAACGTAAAACCTACATACAATCCATTACAGTTATATGTTTACCTTCTACCCTCTATCAAACAAATTAATTAACACACATGTATAAGAGAAGAAATAACATTATTTCAATCTACTATTGATCACTTCTGTTCTTAGTGATTGCTTCACATTATTTTTGGTATACTTATTTAATTACATAAAAAAAAGACTACTGCAATGTCGCACACCATCCTTCTTTAATAATCTATTTTCTATTCAGGCGTGATGCTGCGTTTCTACGGCTTCGCGCACGTGCACTGGACGGAGCGTCACTCGACCGGGTCGGGCAAGAACCGACGCACCGTCACGCGCCACTACTCCAACAACGAGACTTACTTCGACTCCAGGGTGTATTTGTGGGGCGATGGTAAGTTTGAGCATGATACTTACCTTTAGGCTGTGGCCGCCACTTTGTTCGAACTAACCTTCAAATGTCGAACCACTTACTGTTCCACTGGAAACCACATGCATTTATACTAAGGACAAAAGTTCTGCACCATTAAAAGTAAAAATTCATATAAAAACAAGTAGTGAACGGATTATACTCAAATTTTCACACGAGATGGACGCATGTGTCTACAATACTCTCAATAAATTACATGTTCTTGTCATAATCAAGTTTGCGAATAGACAAAATATCACGCGCTCCTGCATTTTACGATTTGCCGTTTCTAAACCTTTGATAACTCAAAATTGTTTGTAGCGTACATGGATACCTCATACATCGATCTTTGAGCATATATGTCTTGGCATCGACGTAATCAGTCAATTGATCTGATGCTGAGGTATGCCAACCCTTAATCGACTGGACGCAGAGGGAAAGATACCGCTCTCCCAGTCTTCGGTAGACCCGCTGTCGTCAGCAATTTTGGTACTATGGAAGTCGCGAGTCGTCACTAACCATGACATCGTTTCAGTTTTAATTAGACCCGGATGCTCCGGTGCGGTTTAATGCCCATTGGAGCTGTAAGCGCTGTCTACGGCTATCACGCACGGGACCAACGAAGGTTCTTCGTAGCCGTATCTAATTTTCGCGCAATCGTCGTAAACCCGTTGTGGTGCTCATCCTCGGATTATGCCGACCATGAATTATTCCTTCTGTCTGTACGACACTTTCAAACCTATTTTCAATGTGTGTGGGGCGAATTTCGCGATCCCGATTAGTTTTCGTTCCTCGCGGCCAACCGGATTATGGACGATCGCGGGTCGATCAGGTTTCTTCTAAATTTTTCACTAGACGTCAAACTATTGTCCGATGGACGTTAAAGGTGTAGACACATATGATGAAACAACGCTTGTTTCCTTTTGGAAACAACCATTTTTTGGCGTTACGCAAAAAGGAAACAACGAGGAAACAATGAGGAAACAACGATGAAACAAGCATTCGATGACCTCTGAAAATGTTGAATCGCGAAAATGGCATGACCTTTTATAAGCGTGATGGTTATGATTATTGCGTCACAAAGATGACTGTAGACAATTGCAAATCAATTGTATGGTTTAATTGTTATAAATTATTACGCTATTACAATATTTTATAGCTACGATTGGTGTATATTGAACAATTATGCATGAATAATCTCCAAAACTTTGGGCAATTTTGCGTTTAAGACATTGCGTTTACGCCAACGCTTGTTTCATTGTTGTTTCCTCGTTGTTTCCTCCTTGTTTCATCGTTGTTTCCAATTAGCGCCTGTCAAAGAGGAAACAACGATGAAACAAGCGTTGTTTCATCATATGTGTTTACACCTTTAGTCCACACAGACAACGTGAAAAGCCGTTTAGCTGACTGCTGCATTGTTCTCATTCAAGACACGTACATTAAGAACACAATTCGTTTATTGCATTTATAAATTTTGGTTGTTTGGATTTAAAATAATGTAACTTGACAAGTTTTGTACACGCTAGAAAAGGGTAATTGATTAATCGTACACTATCATATTAGAGAGGTCGGGAAGAATAAAGTTTCCCAGTTCTAATATCATAAATATATAGGTATCATCCACCTTTATAGTTCCTCGGTTATGCAATAGGACCTGTATAATAGAACCTTTCGAATGTTTCATAAGCTAGTCTTACCAACGGCCGTACGTGCTCTTTTGGCTGTCTACGGGCAAATTTTGAACAAATTGTACGTGACGCGCACGTTACACGCATTTCACACGCACGGATTGCTTCCCGTAGACTGCCCGTCCGTGCACCGCAGGAGAAAACGTGTATGCAAGTTTTTTTTGCTGCGGGCGCTCCACGATCATACAATCGCAAACAGTCCACAGGAAGCACGCACATTGTGCGCATAGGGCACGTGCATGTCCCGTACTTGAACGACGGCTATGTGCTCTGCGGGGCTGCTGCGATCAGCAATTTTGTTTTAAGTTGCGGGCCCGTTAGGGCAAATGTTCGTACGGCCGGTTGTAAGACTAGCTTAATGTTTGGTAACAGCTTTACGCTCAATGAAGCTGTGTGTTGATTGATAATTGCATTTTATAACTTCATGAGTTTTTATCGAAAATGGGTATTCTGTATGTTTTTGAGATACGTCACAACATTATTACAATACATTATTACATGCTTGACGTTGTTTTATAAAGAAAACATTAGGCGAGCCACTCGGCTTTCCGAAAGCCGTATTTTCACGGGACGCAATAATTACGTCACAGTGATAATTGCATATGAGGCCGGACGGTCTCCCTCGGGGCAATAATTCCCTGTATTTTCCTGAAAGCATGAAGTATTACTATGATATCAATTTAACAATGGTTTCGATACCATAAACAATTTCCTTATCTTTTCCGTATCTTTTATACAAATAACGAGACATGGACACAATATTACATTGCAAATTTCTTTAACATGCGTCGTTTGCGGGGCTGCTAAGGGAAATACTTTTCTAAATCGTAAATCAAAGGCATGTAATAAGGAACAGGGATGAGCTTTTAGTAATACTTATCCATGTCAGGAAGTATCAACTTTGTTTTGAGGGTTTATAATCTTGCTATGTCTGTTTAACTGGTCCCCATGTTTGATACAAGGGGCTTGATTCCGTCGCATGTATTGCTACAAAATTATTGCCAAGAGATACATGGCAAATACCATACCCTTTTAATAGGTAAAAAGGATGACAATTCTAGGAGAGAATTATTCTATTCGATAAAAGTATGTTAGAAGTGTATGTTTTTAGCCCCTGACAAGGGCCTAAGGCCCAAAGGGGGTTGAACATTCGGAACCAAAAAGTTTTATTAGGTCAAACCACAGCACAAAAACCGTAACATAATCTGTCAACAAGAAGAAATGTGTGAAAAGTACCAAGGTAGGATCACCTTTTTCAGCATCACCTTCTTATTTGTTTATTCAAGAATTTTATGTCTAGAATCAGGGTTTAAAGTTTAAAATTTGCAACGTTTTTTTGTGGAAATATCACCCAAACATTTGCGTTTAAGTAGGAACACTATGCTTGTGACACAATAAATATTTTTTTAAAGTTGCATAACAATAGATATACCGCGTCGCAATTGTATTGCGTGTAAACTATATTAACAGAATTTAGACTGTTTTTATATAAAGCAATGAATTTGAGTGAGTATTCTCTTTATTAATTGTTCGTTATTAGACAGAATTAGGATAACCAGGATGTCAGCGACCGGAAGCAGTGGAGTGAATCCCACAAGAAAGTAAGGCGTAAAATCATACAACATTTAGAACGAGAAAGTGATGAGGACAAGCGAAAGGCAAATGCAATATCACTCAACACACAAGAAGCTATCAGCAAGGAGTCGGCAAAATAAATACGACAGGTATTGTTCAAAAAGGAACCGTTACAGCTAGGGGTCCTACTACGAGATGTACATGATTTTTTTACCGATTCCCATACATTCTAATGAGGTGGTATAAAACCGAGAGTGATGATTTTATTGTGTGCAAACGAAGATGCACCCTAAATCATGTGTTATCATTGTACAAAATTACTCTTACACAGGGTCGATATAGAAGGAGATGGGACAAAGGGCTTGGAGTTCTTGCATTAGTACTAGACCCAATTACGAAAACACAAAAAATAACAAACATGCTTAGATTAATCAATTTTGTCAAACCAGGAGAAGCAACGGAAGGACACAAGACAACACTGGCATCTTGGTGACAGCAAATGATTTGCAGATGAGAGTATGACCTGGAGAAAAGATTGTATTATCCGGACGAAATCGGCACATAAAGTTAAGACCCGATATTGCGATATGGTCAACATCAACAAAGCATGCCAGTTCAATAGAACTTGCAATACCGAGAGAAGAAAGACTCGAAGCTGCCTATAAATAAAAGAAAATCATGGTTGACGTCCTACGATCAGAATGCAACAAAGGATGGAAGGCATGGTGCGCGCCAATAATTGAGACACTTTTGACAATTTGCAAGATCTTCGGAATTAAATGAAACAAATTAAATTAAAATGAAGCGAAATCATGTCAATTTGATATCATCATAATTGAGTCACACACTCCAAAATGCAAGAAAAAAAACATGTAGGCTGCTTAAAAGTTTCTGGCCCTTAAAGTGCCAAAATACAGACTATAACTAAGGAAGAAGAACTGTTGGTAGCGGATCATCATCATCATCATCATCATCGTCATCATCATCATCATCATCATCATCATTATCATCATAAGCCTCAGTCTATCTTCGCGAGATATGGATTACGCCATTCTGTCTTTGGGTTGCTCTAGCCTGAAACTTCTTTAGTTGGTAGCGGATCGTCGTCATCATCATCATCATCATCATCATCATCATCACTATTTTGACCGCGACATTTTTTACAGGATATGGCGCAAATCATATGCAGAGGCTGTTTTGTTTACCCACTGGCACGTGCTTTAATCTACCTTACACCCAAGTTGGGTGTAATGTAGATACCTTACACCCAACTTTATACCCGAGTATTATGCAAATACCTGATGATTCAAAATCATGAAAAGTTCCATTTAGCATTTTATTTGTTGGTAACAAAAAAAATATATTTTAACATGTAAACCAAGATTATGTTCACAATTTTGACCCGCCAATATGTTCCTTTGTCGCTCAAAATAAAATGATAACCTTCCTTTCTTACAATAAGTGTTAAAGAAAAGATCATGGCAAAGAGAAACCAACTAAGTAATTCACTATTTAACAAGAGAAAAATCATGTCTCTGCGTCTTTTTTGAGAAATTGTGTTCAAATATCTCATCTTACATTATCGCTCACATTTTTATGAAAACTTTTTTTTTCGATAGCATTATCTTATTCATTAATATGATATGATTAGCTTATTAGAGGGTTTATAAGTAATTTTGAGGCCGCTCACCCGTATTTCTGCTCCAGAAAAAAATAGGTATAGGTCTAAATGTTTGTTTATTTTGATGGGCAATGCTATCCCACAATTCCACAATTCGTCTGTTACTAAACGGTATGCTTTCGTTTTCGTTATTTATAGCCTTCTTTTTTACGCAATTAAAGTTAGCTTAGGTATCAAAATATAAAATAAAACTTATTCGGTATAGATTTATGGTATTTGTAAGTTTAACAAAAAGTGCCACATGCGTTTAGGCTGAAACCATAAAAAGATGTGAGCGATAATATAATATAATAACCGTGAATGTTGTTGGCTAGTTCGTATCGCTTTGAAAATACTTCGATTAGGTTGCTGGCAACGGTGACAATTAAATGGGGTTGCTGTACAGAAAACAATTTCCATTCATTCGTAATAATGAAATTGCGGTTCTTTTTAGTATTAGCTTTTTGATATGAGCTTGAACGGGTGAACGCTGTTGAACAGTAGGCCTAGGCACTTATCACTTGGTTGTACGCTCGAATTGATAGGTCTTGTTATCTCCGTACCTAAATGTAGGGGTGTGGGTGTCCCTATGACCGTTTCTGGCGAATTCGGTAAAATTAGTAAATTTGACCAAAAATGCTCCACCAGCCATACCTCTACCCTTTCGTCGAATGACGTGAAAATCTGGTATCGATGATATTCAAAGGGCCCAATATTTATTAAGATTTGATACTTAGAACACAGAACACAGAAATAGTCTCTGATATTTCTTATACACAGAAATAGTCTCTAATATTTAATATGCTACAAGTTGATCTATAACGTTAAGCAATAAGAGTAATGTTGGGTTAGAATCGCGCGCGGTATGTATTTTGTGTATAACTGACCGCTGTGATTGATGCTACGAATTAATTAAGGCTCTCATTCATATTGATAGCGTATTTCGATGGTTGATTGTTGCGTATTTCAATAGTTTTTATGGATGCTACAAATGCCTTTTTAGCTATACAATCGCGCGCATTTCTAACCCGACAAGTAAATGCTAAACGATAACCGCATCAGCGTTCAACGATAAACGTTAAATGATAAACGTTTGACGCAAAATGATTAACGATAACCACATCAGCGTTAAACGATAAACGTTTATCATTTATCGTTTAACGTTATCGTTTATCATTTAACGATAAACGTTTAACGCAATGCGCTAAACCTTGACCGCATTAGCGTTAAACGATAACCGCATTTTGATCGCTCTGATGGATGCTACGAACTGATTAAGACTGTCATTTATTTTGAAAGCTACGTATTTCGATAGTTGTTATGGATGCTACAAATGCCTTTTTAGCTATACAATCGCGCGCATTTCTCACCCGACAAGTAAACGCTAAACGATAACCGCATCAGCGTTCAACGATAAACTTTAAACGCAAAAACGATAAACGCTATGTACGAATCACTGTGAGTGCTTATCATAACAACTAAAACGTTAAACGATACACGATAGCCCCCAAATCGAAAAAACGATAAATCTAATATTGCAAAGCGTGAAACGTTATATAATCGCGCGCATATCTAACTCGACAACTAAACGCTAAACGATTAAACGATTAAACGATAAACGTTAAACGCAAAAACGATAAACGCTATGTACGATTCACTGTGAATGCTTATCATAACAACTTTAACGTTAAACGATAAACTATGCACGATAAACGATAACCCCAAAAACGATAAACGTTAAACGATAATTCTGATATTACAAAGCGTTAAGCGTTAAACGTTTAACGATAAACAATAACCGATAAGAGTGTTCAAGAATATCGTTTTAGATCGCTTTGATTGATGCTACGATCTGATTAAGGATGTCAATCAATTACAACCATGTTCAAGAATAGGTTAAATTGAATTCAATAAATATTATCAGCATCTCTCAAGAGTTGGTTACCTCCATATGTGTTTCAAGCGTTGAATTGAAACCGCCGCTGTTCATGCCTTCATCAGATCTTTGACTTTCTGCATTGACGACGGGGCGCATTTCAGTAGGTTGAGAAGTAACGCCGACTGGCATTTTGCTTTCGTCTCCCTCTACATCACTCGATGATGCATCGAGCACAAGATTCAACTCTTCTGTTTCCTCCAGTGTGTGATCGTCTGATTCTTCTATGCCTTTGAAACTGTAGCACAAAATTTGTATAAAAATAAAACCTTTTATTAAAATTGTGTTTGAATCAAAATGCTTGATGTTAAATGATCGATGAAAAAAAAGAAAGATATGAGCCTGTATTACTTTATGGAATGGATAATTATATATTTTAAGAATCTAACAGAGGCAAAAAATGCGCTCGGGACTTTTTGTAAAAGCTGTTTGATGATCGAAGCATTGAACAGAGATCTACAGCACCATAACGAAGATTGTGTAGCAAGTAACATTCCGCGTTCAAAATAATTAACCTGTACAAGCTCATTTTATGAAAAAAATATTGATTGTCAACTGTACAACAGTATGAATGACCGGAATGGTCTAAATGCAACAATACACGCTGATATCTTTCATTGCAATATGTTTTCGAGTTCTTGCGACCTACCTTTTAAAAGTTCTAGTCTGAACAAGCTCGTTCAAGCCCGTTCAAGCTCATGTAACGTAAGATGTTGTTTTTAATGGTTTAAATCGTTTGAGCGCAAGGTAAATCGCTGTGCTTTGACGCGAATCATGTTTTCGAGCTCTTGCGACCTATCTTTAAAACTTTTTAGTCTGAACAAGTCTGAACAAGCTGTAACGAGCTGTTACAAGTGTTGTGAATATCGGTAATAATGTCTAACCTGAATTGTGATCACGGCGATGTAGACGGTAGATCACTAGTGATTGGCAGGGGAGTCCACAGAAGGCGTAGCAGCTACAGGCAAGCAGAGCACATTACGTGGCGATGGTCAAAACTGTCCAACACAGCGAAAATACACATTAAAAATGGCGGATAATCCGTTGTTGACGTTAACGACTAATCTGAATATCTCTCAGATACGTTTATTAAGAAGCGAAGTTGAGAGGACTATATAAATTATAATAACACACATCTAATCACAAATTACAATATAAATATATATTTAGATCATTACTCATCGGCTTCAAATATCAGACTGACTTAATTTTGAATCCATTGTTTTGATGACCGTTAGGATTTTATCCCGGAAAATAATGTCATGCGATGGCATTACAAGACATTTTCAATAACCGATTCACATCGTGGATTTATGCCTGATAGATAAATATTGTTAAATAAGCCTACATTAGACACAGTTGCTTGACATTCACCACACAAGCTGTAACGAAAAATGCTGTTTTTAATGGTTTAAATCTTTGCCCGCAAGGTAAATCGATGTGCTTTGGCACGAATCATCAAAAGTCACACAAAAACATAGGCATGTTATTTCTAAGTCATAGACAAGTTGTGTTTTGCTATCATCCCGAAAAATTTATTTTTCTAGACCAATCACAATACAGGATTCAGGGTGAAAGTTGAAATATGACGTCATCAATCTGACCCATTTTATGCTGGGTATTAGGTGTTTTAAACCCTGATTTAAAGTGTTATCTTCTATAAAACAAACTTTTCTTTGATTTTAAAAACGTGTATCAATCTCTATTCTTATGAAATACTGTAATATTAGTTGTGTTTGTTAAAGGATTCATAACAAAAATTGAAGAATTTCCGATGGTGTTTTTCGCCTAAATTTCTCCGTTTTTGGTCATTTTATATCAGTATTTTTGTTCAATCATCAAAATATATTTGTTGAGACATGCTATGGTAATTTAGACCCAACTACTCTAAGGAGAGTGGACCGGGTAATGATGCTGTTGAATTTCGAAAGGATTTATGCACGAGTATCAAAGAAATTAGGTGGCAAAAAAGCCATTTTTTGTATATAAATGATAGAGGGATTTTCCATGTAGCATAAACAGGGAAAAACAGTCACGTGATCGCCAAAACACAACAAGTGTATTTTAGGGTGGCTATGGGATTTGAATCGACATCGTTTCTCAGGGTACGGCCTGTACAAAAAGCCCGATGATATGAATACAAGCCATATCGGACGGACAGACAGACGGGTGGAAAATGTCTACATACCACAACCCTTTTGGTAGCCCCCTTCAACTTTCGCGTCTAAAAGCCCCCGAGGACATAAACGTAAATGGCAATAAGTGTAGAAAATTTGCCTCTCAAAAAGCCCAATTATCGCCCACCAAAAAAGACATGAAAAATTACCTTTAGCTAGGCTGTTTTGTTTCAAACATTATACCCATATTTCTGCTTTTATTATGATCATTGGAGAGCAACTGCAATGTTTTGGCTTCGTTCCCACTCATACTTTATACCTATTTACCGTATTTTCCCCGGAGCAGAAATACTGCTTCACCTGTTGTTTTAGTATCCCATTCGTTGTGTTTTTTTTCGCCTTATGATTTACTGGACTGCAGACATGCGCATTCTAAATAATTGGCAAAATGAAAGTGGTTATATTCGGGGATTTCCCAAAGTTGTTTTCCCCAAATTTTGAATCAAAGTTTCTATCGACGAGTTCACACCATGGAACATTCTCGTCTAACGACTACTGTGTCTTATGACAGCTATACCTTCATAAAACACTATAATTCAAAGAAAAGACTGTAAAATGACGAAAACACGTGGATCAGATTCCAATGGACTTTTGCTGGAAAACCTGCAAAAGTTTCGCCAGGATATTGTAGAACATGTCAAGCCTAGTGATATTTTATCCAGTTTTGGGGGAATTTTATCTCAAAGTGAGTACACTATAGCTTGTTTTTTTTTCATTTGGCAAATCATCAATTTCGACGATTACTCGTACGAGTATTTTCCGATGTACTAGTACTTGTACGTGGCTATGGATACTCAAAGTTGTACGAGTACAGTCATATACTGAAGTATCTTGTTCTCAAACCTCATATTGTAAAAAATGATAATTAATTCCCCAAATGGATACCGTTCGATCTATACGAGTAATGTTTGCTTTGTACAAACATCGACTGTGCTTGTACGAGAACAGTAACCAGAGTCCGTAATTGTCACTGCTTCAAACCATAGCTTCCTCGTTTTCATAAAATAATTAATATATGAATAAGGTTATACTATTAATTAAAAACATATTTTTTATATGTTTAAAGGTGCTTTGGATGAAATTGCTGTGCTCGAGTGTCAATCGGGCCGAAAAAGGGCCATGGAATCGTTACTCCAAAACATTTTAGAATGTAGTGATCAGAGCATTATTCCTACATTTCACACAGCCCTCGAAGATAATGGTAACATCTGTTATATTTTTCAATAATTATTTGGACTTACATTTCATATTGTGAGGTAAATATAAAGCATTTCATTTGATATCTGCTTCAACAACAAATGTTTGATCTCTATTCGAATTCAAATCCATTCGTTTTATTTTCATGAGTTATAACACAGTACATGCATTATAAAAAAAATAAATATACCATACAGGTGAAGAAGGTACTGTTATCATCTTGGAAAAATTATGATTATAAAAACCGTTTTGAATAGTTTTTGATTATTTATTACACAGAATACAAAATCATTCTCAACATTTTGTTGAATGATACATGTACGAAGGACTATGAAGTATATAAAAAAGTGAAACAGATACTATTGAAAGAGCTTCAGGAAATGCTAAGAGTTGACCAACTGCTTGCAGGACTACATTCCAGAAAATGTTTGAGGTAATATTTTGATTACATTTACATTGTACTTGTATATTGTTTTACTTCAGATTGTTGTAACACATACATTCTTCAAAAACATACCGAGTTATTAGGCCCCAACCCGAAAGTTGGGGGCCTATAGAGTTGGGGTGTCCGTCCGTCTGTCTGACTGTCTGTCCGTCTGTCCGTCTGTCTGTCATCGCTTTCTTGTACGGGCTAGAACTTTTGAACGGAAGGTCATAGAGACTTGGTTATAGGCTCAAATGAAAGGTCTTGGTCTGTAGATGTGCCTTTCGGCCATTTCGGTCAAAAACACCCTACTGGAAGTGGTCAAATTGGCCAAAATAGCCCAAAATAACGGTTTTTCAAGACTTGAGCTTGTGCGGGCTAGAACTTTTAAACGAAAGGTCATAGAGACTTGGTTATAGGATCAAATGAAAGGTCTTGGTCCGTAGATGTGCCTTTTGACCATTTCGGTCAAAAACCCTACCGAAAGTGGTCAAATTGGCCGAAATAGCCCAATATAGCGGTTTTTCAAGACTTGAGCTTGTACGGGCCTTCGAGTTTGGGGCGGTTGGGGCCTGCTCGTGTTTCGCAAATACTTCCTTGTTTATTCAGGAAACTAGTGCTTCTGTTAACAAGATCCCGAATTATTTACATTGTGCTTCCAGTTCAATTTGCTCCAGTTTTTTTAAATTTTTATCTCAAACAAAATTATTTTGTCAGCCAAAATGACGTCGATGAGCTATCCGCTGTATTAGAGACACGTGGAAATTCTCAAGCAGCGCTGCGATTACTTTTATGCATCAGTCACAAGCATGACGAGTGGTTTCCAACGTTTTTATGGGTTCTATGTGATGCTGAATTTAGAGCTGCTGTCGCCATCATTGATGAAAAGTTGTCCAAAGCAAGTACGGATTTTTTTCTTCATATTTTTATGTTATACAAGTAATCTTTAGAAGAAATATTGAATGGTTGTAAATATATTTATTTATGAAATAGTTTCCCATATTGTACCATGCGCATGTTTCTCTGATGTATTTTGTACATGTAAAGACAGTTGACTGCCGTTAAAAGGAAATTTTACATGAATAAATAGTGGCTCACGGGAACCGATGTTTTGGTCCCGCTGTTGTATGATTATGTAAGATCCACCCTTTAAGTCGGAACTCACGATCAATCGGATCCGATTTGCTCTGTCCCACAGGGCTCCGATGAACGTTATCAAATGTTCAAGACATTTTCCATGGCACAAATTATAAACAAAGTATATCGATTGATTAGCATGTTATTTCTGTATACCAATATGTTTTCGTGCAAAAAGCGCATACATATACATCTATATGATCTATGGAATATGACAAATAAATTTGAGATTTTTTTTTTCAGTGGATTACGATCATATGAAAGAGATGGTCGAGAAGTGGAAACAGCAGAATGTGAATGCAGTAGGTACGTATTTCAAGAAAAAAAAATAATAACAAGTTGTTTCGTTAAAGCTTGGCCGATGTCCTTGTCAATTCTATTATTTACAAAAAACCTTTTAGATGGATTATAGAATAAAATGAAAATATTAAATGTATATCAATGAAAAGTAAGGTTTTTTAATCGTTTCTAATATACAGATCATTCAGATGGTTCAGACACTTCTACATCCATTGTTGAGGAACAGCAAACCTTCTTCGAGAGTGGCAGTGGAAGGTCAAATATGGGTACCTTCACGGTCGAATCAACAGGTCCCGGGACACCTTCTCCGGATATTGTTCGGTTGGAGCCAGTTGGAGCCGAAGCTGGGGATTTGGATAATAACCCCAGATCTCGTAAGTCTGTTCTATTTCAATTACGTTCGTGGGAACTTGGTATGGATAGAATTCTATATAGTTCATATCAGACCGATTTAGTAGGTAAATTTGATAACACATTTCTAAAAAAAAAACAAGCAATTAAATGAACATTGTCAAATTCGATAACACATCTCTAAAAAAAAACAAGCAATTAAATGAACATTGTCAAATGTGTCATTGTTATTCTTATTTGGCCGGGTGTAGAAGTTAAAAAAAAATGAACATCAAGTAACTAGATATCATAGATAAGACACCGGTGTCTTATGGACTAAAGTCCATAACTGTAACCTTGTACTTGTATAGGACTTGGTGGATTGAAACAATACACTAGAAACGAGCTTCATGCCCTTAATGGAAGGATTGGCGGCCATGTTTTGCCTGCTGACATTTCCTCCTTTATTGATCAGCTCGGCATTCGCAATGGTACATTTGCGCCACGTACATTGTTTTAAAAATAGGGATAGATAAAGCATACATATGAACTGTATAATTGCATTTCTTTAAGTATTTTTGATGAATATATTAAGATTTTTATGACATTTTTGATTAACCCATACAATTTATATGCATAACAGATATCTTTGTTTCAATTGTTAAATCAGTCTCGTTTAAATATAATCAATATTAACTAATAACAACTTAGCATATACTCATTATAATAATTAATGTAACTAATTTATCAATCATAATTATTATAACTATTTGTAGCGACAGCATGGCTGCCTGAAGTCACCTTGATGGAGGCTGATGACAATTCTAACTTGGAGACACGTGACCAGGGATCACTGAAGCTAAGGTAAACAAATTGATCAAAATAAAGAGCAAATCTCGTATTGATTGCGAGTGTATCAGTGAACATGATAGAGTTTATATTGAAAAGCGCCGAGTGCGTTATAATTTGTATTTTGTAAATTAGCTTGTGTTTTTGTCTTTAATCAAAGCACGTGCTTACAGAAACAGCAGCCTCATTAGTCATTATACAAATGTATAATATATTTGAATGATATCGATTATATATCTACATGTATATACAATATATTTTCCGTTTTTATCCACTGGTAACTTGATCTCTTCCATATCAATATATTCCATATATATTCCTTATATATTCCTTATCTTAATCTTTCGAACAGGGAATATCAAAAGGAGTTGGCACGACGTGCATTACATGGTGAAAATCGTATCTTTGTTGCTCCAACTGGTTGCGGTAAAACAATAGTCGCGATTCAAATTACCAAGGTTTGCACTTCTTAATTTGTTATGTTTTGCTACTAACTGGCAAGTTAGGTAAATCCACGGAGCACCACATCAATTCGTCATTAACAGACTGCAACGTCTTGTGAATAGCGTTAAAACATTTTGAAATTTTGTCTTTATTAAAAGGATTCCAAAGGGTTCATTCTATTAAACTGAGCTTTAATATTACGTATTATATTTTATTTAGATGGCAAATCTATTGCAAATTACGTTATTTTGTCACACATGTAATTTAAATTTTAACTCTCTTTTAACAGAACCACTTTGAGAGGAATACTTCACATGCAAAAGTCGTTTTTGTCGTGCCCACAACTGCTTTGGTTGATCAGCAAAAGAGGCAATTTGAACAGCATTTGTCACAGAGCGTCAAAGGTTTATCTGGAGGCTCTGAGTCGAGTTGCGAGATCAACCTAGAGTCCATTGTTCACATGTAGGTCATTAAGCGTATGTTTCGAATCGACTAAAACACAACAAAATGAAATCAAAATGATAATAAAGGAAATCTTTTCAAGTATATACTTAATTGAAGCCTGACTGTTAAAGCAAAGTATTTTTAATGACTATAAATACATAGATTTATTAAACTATATACGTGTACAGTACTTTTGAGTAAGCACTGTAGTTAGGTACTTAAGCAGCGGAAGATAATATTTGTAATATACCAATGCACTTTTGAGCTCTGTTTTACAGCCTCAGTCTGAACCAGGTTCCGGTTATTATATTGAAACCCATTAAAAATTGTTTAGATAAAGCCTGTGGTGTTTGTTACGTTTGGTTTTTATCACCTTACTTTCTGATCTTTAGATAATAATAATTTGATAAGTAATTAGAACGATAGAATTCTTATTTGTCAATTGATACCTAACATATATGCCATTATTATGATTAACAATTCTTATATTATTTTTCAGGCACGACATTTTTGTTGTAACGCCACAGATTCTTGTAAATGCCTTGAAAAGTGAAAACGGCATTGCCTCTATTGCGGAATTTTCGTTGATCTTTTTCGACGAATGCCACCATACCATGAAGGGTCACTCATATAATGCAGTCATGGATTGCTATCATGATGAAAAAGAAAAGGGCGATGTTATTCTACCACAGGTAACCGGTTCTATTTAGGTTAAAAAAAATGTTGAGCCTGGATGTTTCTATTATGCAGGAGTGCAACTCCGCGTGGTCGCATATGCACCGGTCATATCAGATAAGGGCGAACACTGGTTACCGGTTCCAATTAGGTTTATAAATGTCCGCGAAGCCTGGAGGCTTCTATTATTAGTAGATATTTACTTTATTACTGTAATTTTTAAAACTGACATTGAAACAATATCCATTTTAAAAATCAAGGATAATATGTTTCCAACTTTTGATATCTTATTTAATATTTTATTTTACAATTATATGTATTTTTGTTAACAGATAGTTGGCCTGACCGCCTCTGTTGGTGTGGGTGGAGCCAGCTCGCCAGTGGAGGCAACAAATCACATTTTGAAGCTTGCTGCAAACTTGGATTGCAGCATAAGTATAGTCCAAGATAATGTGGAGGAACTTAGCAAATTCATAGTTTCTCCTGATGAAGGTATAGTTTGAACTTCATTATTAATGGTATTTCTAAGTTGAGTGCTTTGATAATTATGTATTTTGTTATCCCCCGTGAAAACGAGGGGATATAGGGTTGAGCTTGTCCGTCT